>CAIGRH010133173.1:0-15355 GCA_903798295.1 Fraxinus nigra | reverse complement strand
AACTAAAACTAAAAAATAAAATAAAATATGCATGAGTTTTCTACCTAGAAAACAAATAAACAAATATGATGCATGCATAAATTAATGTCACATAATCATAAATCAGAGCATGCGCCAAAAATACATAATTATGTAGGTATGCATATGATCTTACATTTAAGAGCACCGTGATCTATTTCAAAAATCTTCAAATCACTTTTTTTCACCCAAACTTGCCTAATAACATGAATATTTTCGATCATCTGTATCATTAAATTGGTCAATTTACTTACTTGATTAGTAAGGAAGTCAATCTGCCCAACATAATCATGATTCTTACTTCTATATAAGTTTTGGTTTCTATTTCTATTCAGGAAATGACGATACCTATGCCTTATGTGTCTTAACTCACTACAGTGAAAATATGTAAGAATAAACCTAGGACCAAAAGGTATGTGATCGTAGATATCCATTACTAGGTTGGCGTGTCCTACGCTGTCTAGTAGGTATTTGTCCTACATATCCCTTATTCTTAGGTTCAGAGTTAGGCACATGTTTAAACTGGTCATTACCAAGGACAAGTTAGCAATTATAAAACTAGGTGCAGTCCAACAATTTACTACACTAAGCCAGATACGTTTATCCAGGAATTTTAAAAAGGCTCTCATCCTAACCTTCCAGTAGGCATAATTGCTTCCGTAAAAAAAAACAGAGGCACGGATAGAGGCTGACTCATCTAGATAAATTTATGGGTCAAGAGTTGAAATAAGGCTCTGATACCAATTGAAATACGAAGTTTGACCCTAACTATACCTAGAGGGGGGGTGAATAGATGATTACGCGGAATTAAAAAAAACTTAACAATTAAATAGCAAAAAGTCACTTTTAATTATTTCTGGATGGTTAATCATGCAATTTAGATTTTTCTATATTGAATTACCGCAATTATGAAAGCAATAAATAAACATAGAATTGATCGTGGAGAAACCTCAATTGGATAAAAACTCCGGGCACTTTGCTAGTTAAAAATTCACTATAAACAATTTATAACTTACAGTCCGCCAGACTCGACTCCACTAGTACTTTCTGACCTCATGATTGCAATTTCAATAGCTCTTCTGGATTTCGTGCTCCCATACCAACTCCCAGTTGCAGTTTTCAAAGCTCTCCTACAGCAACTCCCAACTTTGTGAAATCGTCTATCTCCTGTGAATTAACTAAGAACGCCGCGTTCTTCAACAACTGGAACTCCAGTCACATTTCTTTGATATTAAAAACTCTGACAAATATGAAGGAACCATCAGTTTGATATTTGGATTGAGAGTTTGATGTTTTCACCGCCAATAGCCAATAACAAAACGGAGGTTGAAAGCAAATTATAAAGATGATCTCAAAAGAATGAGTTTTTCTCAATGTTCAACCTTGTAAAAACTGTTCAGATGTGTTCTGATATTTATATGTAGGTTAAGGGATGAATGAACCGGATAAAAAGCCTTTAAAAATGAATTTAAAATGAAATAAAAATTCCTCATAAGAAATATTTTGATGACCCTGATTTTTTTCTTTATTTCAATTGAAGCCCTTTTATTTTGGCATTTTTATGCAAATGTCCTAACAAAAGGCACCGTTAGCTTAAAATACATTTCCTTCATCAATTAAAGCCCAATTAGTCAAGAGATGTAGAATTAGCTTTAATCTCATTCGATCAATTATGTTCTTTGTCATTATGTGCTATTGATTTATCGATTTGTATTTGAAACCCTTTTCAAATCTCAACCCCACAATAGCCAAGGACTCGAGCATCAATACTCTAGTTTACAATGTATATATTAAAATTTGAGGTTCCATCTCAAAATGTTAACATTAATAAGAAGAGTAGTCTAAACCCTAATATGTTGGTCACATTTCAATATTTAATTGATGTCAGATTTTATCTCTTAACATGTATCGCAAGATGATGACTTGTTTAAGTGAACAATTTTGAAATTCGCATGTTCATTTTTTGAGTCGAATCAAATTGCTTGTTGAAGGTTAATGAACTTTGATACCGTATTAAGATTTAGAGTTCCATCTTAAAAAATCCAACCTTATTAAAAAAATAATTCAAACCCTTATAAGATGGTCTAAGTTTTTATCTTTATTCGATATAAGATTATCCATTAACATGTCCCCTCAAAATATTGGCTCATTTAAGCAAATCAATATTGAAATTCAAGTGCTCATTTTTTAAGTTTTAATCTAATCGAATTACTAATTGGAACTTAATGAGATTTGATATCATATTAAAATCCGAGATTTTATCTTGAAAGATTAATTTTAGGAAGAAGAATAGCTCAAACTCTTATAATTTGATCTATATTTTTCATCTTTATTGAATTTATCTTCTAACATATTAAGATTTGAGATTCCATTTTAAAATGTCAACTTTATTGAAAGGGGTAACACAAACTCTTATAAATTAATCTATATTTTTCATCTTTAATCGATGTAAGATTTATCCCTGAGCATGTCTCTCCAAGATGGTGACTCGTTTAAGCTAACCAATATTGAATTTCGTATTCTCATTTTTTGAGTCTTAATCGGATTAAATTGCTCGTTCGAACTTAATAGGCTCTGATACCATATTAAGACTTGATGTTTCATCTTAAAAGATTAACCTTATTAAGAGTAGCTCAAACCATTGGTCTACTTTTTAGTATTTAATCGACATGTAATTTTATTATTTAACAGTATATAATTCCCCTACTATTTATAATGAACTCCATCTTGATCCTCAATTAATATTCATGTAATTCCTATCATACCTTAGTGATCCCTAATAGGAATTATATGCAATTTCATCAAAGTACGACGATCCTCGAACAAGATTTCTTAATGAACTCAAGTCTAACGGTCGATTTCACAATTGTCATATAAGAATAATTTACTGAAATTGAGATAGTCATCCATATGAAGTCTCCATGACGGATGTCAACTTACAAGTTTTTACATATTCATTTGAATGTCCATACCTCTAATTACTGAGATGAGCTACTCTATTCTAAATAAAGAAGTACAATATTTGATAACATTTACACACTAATTTTATCCGTGTCTCATTAGTCCATACGGCTAAGAACAATTTTGAGAATAAATCAATATGATATAAAACTCACTCTCACAACTATTTGTGACTAGTATATAATTCAATCATAACCTTTAAATTCCATTAATTAACTATATATAAAACAACAATTACTTAAATATATATTGAAGTTTAAAAATTACTTAGCGTAATACATTAGAGAGAAAACATAAGAAAATAAAGAAATCAATACATTTGTCTGTATTTTATTGATAATCAATGTCCTATGTTTATAATAAAGAATTAGGGCTCTAGAGCTATAATAATAATAATAATAATAATAATAATAATAATAATAATAATAATAATAATAATAATAAACATAAAATTGTCATTCACTAATTATATTTAATTTAAAATACACCCAGTTGAATTACTAATTACATAATATGTGTCTTCGTTAAAAATCTTATTTTATAAAAATTCAGTGGGATAAAAATATCAAATGAAGGAAAAATGAATACAAATATTTTTGAAGTTTTAAAAATAAATACTTCCTTGTTATTACTTTACCAGGAGAATCTAATGGGATAAAATCTGAGCAAAAGCAAGAGTATAGTTACTTCCCTAATGTTGATCAACAAAGATATATGGATGCATTTCTATCTCATCACCAATTTCTTGAATGTATCTGTCGATAATGCTTTTGTAAATAAGTAAGCCACATTATTACTTATAGGAATTCGTTGAACATCAATGTTACTCGTCTTTTGAAGCTCATGTGTATAGAATAATTTTGGAGAAATATGATATATCTTCTTCCTTTGATATAACATCATTTAAGTTTAGCAATAAAAACTGCACAGTCTTCGTGTAATATATTTATCTATTCTAATTTGACTTTAGTTAACATGATAGTCCATTGAAAATAAGTTTTAATGCTCTCTTTAGGAGTCTCGTATACATGTAATAATACATGAAAGTAAAATCATAAAATTACATTGAGGGTAAATGTGTTTCAGGTAGGTTATGAACATTCATTAAATTAAACAATATGTCTCATTAAAACATTTCTAGAAAAACCATGTGGAAAAAATTTTAATGAAAAAAGAAAGAAAAAAGAGTACATTATTCCTTTGAATACACTACAAAAGTTGTATTGTTATAGCCTTTTCCAAAAAAATCCAATGGAACAACCTATGGTCAAGGAAAAATAGTAGAATGTATATTTACTCTTCATCACGTTAATATCACTTGAATTATATGATTCAAGCATATTAAATCTTTCAGAAATGGTATTAGTAGTCATATCAATTGAGTTGGCTATAATCACATTTATTATATACGTATCAAATTTCACGCATTGTCAGAATAACAAGATATAAACTTGTACTTATATCCATCATTGTAATTTATCTATTTATACAAATCTTTAAAAAAAAAAATCATTATTTAAAGAGTCATACATTAAATATTACAACTTTATTTTTTAAATATCCTTTTTGACATAAGTATAAACCTTTATATGTTCACACTGCAAGTATAAAAACTCCAAGTTTCTCTTGTAAGTTTAGTTTTATTAGGATTGCATCATTTTATTTGGTTAATTGTTTTTACATTAGTATTCTTTAATGGATTTCCATCAATATTCTCGCTGTATCTCATAATATGAAGCACTACATTATGAAAAAGTATTTTCAACAACTTTTTCTTTTGAATTCCATTATTAGTATTCTTTAATGGATTTCCATCAATATCCTCACTTTATCTCATAATATGAAGCACTACATTATGAAAAAGTATTTTCAACAACTTTTTTCTTTTTAATTCCATTTATTTCCCCATAATACATAATTATTGAAATATCTCAATTTTATTATTTGAAGTACCGAAACTGCTTCTTAGATTTTACATTTTGTTTTGTCGATATACTTAACAAGAGTGTATGTCTCCTCAATGAAATCATCTTTACTATTTGTTTCATTTTCTTTTCGAGATTTTTGTTTTGGAATTGAATGTCATCACACTTTAGGTGTGTGCTAGTTTTATTAAATACAATATTAAGAAATTCTCCTCTTAGGGTGTAAATTTAGAACATTTAAAGCCAATGCGTGAGATATTGTTAATCTCTTTGATTGTTAATGCATTTAAATGATTTATCTTTTGAAATTCTGATTCAAATTTTCTTGGGTGAGTCAGCAAATCATCTTATAAAATATCATCCTTTAGGGTTTAAGTTATTTTTCAAGAGTTCAAATAAACATGTATTCGCAGCCTCATTAATACTCACCTTAGTGCATTGTTGTGGAGTGACTTACGTATATTTCATTAAAACAATATATAGATAGAAAATATTAGTCTTCTAACTATGAGCTAGCAGGGAGAACAAAGATGTTGGCATGATGCAATTGCGTAAAAAGATCTATTCTCTAATGGAAAACCTTTTGTTCTCAACAGTTAATGCTTTAGTAATTTATTGGATGCATTTAAATAAGTTTGTAGACCATGATGAATAGAACGTTCAACAATTATCCCAACTAGTAATTATTAAAAGATTTGAGGTTTAAGCTCATTAATAATAACAAGACACAAATGTCTCAATTATAATCTAATTAGAAATATGCTCACAGTTTAAAATTTGAGCAATTAATCTTGTAAACTTCAGGATCTCGACTATATAATAACACAATTCAATCATCTAGTAGATGTACATATGATACAAATAATGTTTAAAATATCAACATGGAGGGTAAGGTGGCTCTATGTATCATCCTAATTAAATTTCAAGATTTATAGGGATATAGACCCGACTTTAACTAGTGAAGATATATGATCCATTTCCAATAAAAAGAACAAGTATCATATAGGAATTTATTAGATTGAAGAATCTTTTGAATTTTCAATTAATATTTATTCAATTCCTCGTTTTGCGTCATTAATAATCTTGTAATTATCTAAGCGATCATACAAAATAAATAATAATATTCACTCATTGAACTTCTAGTTCAATATTGTACGTGATTCTAATATTGGTATAGTACCAATAATCTTACACATTTTATAAACTTAGTGAGTTCATGTTTAATTTTGTAAAGAACAAATTACTATCAATAGTAAAGTTTGTCCATCGACATCATACAACATTGACTCTTGTGGAGTCTTGAATGAGATTCAAAGAATTTCATATTTTACTAACACTAATAAGCACATGTTTGATGTAAATTAAAGAGTTTTTTTTGGAAAAATGAGCTTTGGAATAGTGATTTTTTTTTAAGAATATGTGGTTAAAAACTATGTAAAATTTTTGAATTCATCTGTGAAATATTTTATTTTGAGAATGTGTTGTTGAAAATAAGTTTCTGAAGAAGAGAAAAAAAAGGAATTTTTGGAGAATGGTAGATAAACACGGGACTAATTTTTATCATTATCCAGAAGCACATTCTTTATATAAAATACAAGTTTAATTCAAATACCTAGAGTGCTTTTGATTATCTTTTAACTAAAGAAAAGCAAGCCAGCCAGAATAAGTATTAAAATGTTTTTGTAATATAAAAAATTTAATATTATTATTGTTAACCCATTTTTCTCAAATACATTCCATCAACATATTGCACAAAAATAAATAATCATGATATGGCGATCATGCTTGAATTCCTAAGGGGGAAAAAAAACCGTGGCACATTTTAAATTCCAGTGTACAAATGAAAATCATTAGAGATGTAACCATGCTATATGTATATCATGGATTACATTAAAGTTTACACTCTTTCATTTGTCTAGATCTACTCCTTTTATTTTAATCACAATATTACCATCTAGATTTTTGCAACATGGGGAGAATATTAAATACATTGTCAAACAACAATGTACATATAGCTTTATTCTATTAAGAATTATCAAAAGTCTTACTGAAACAATTTCTAATGATAACTACGTTGATCAGGCCAATATTATCTAAACTCCAAACCAATAATCAATTAGCACTTTTAGGATATAATAAATATAAAACTTAATTTTATGTATTCATACATATACAGACATTATGCATATAATGCATCATCTTCAAATATTCAACATAATGCAAAAATTCCCCCTGCCATCGAATCAGGCTTGGCTATATATTGGTCAACTAGAAAATAAACTTTCCCATAAATCATTTTGCGAGATTTGATCGCACGATATTCTTCTAGAATAATTATATACATAAGTCGTGTTTCTTCATGAATACCATCATATTAATTTCTTTAGAATATTAATACAATATTAAGTTATGCTTCTCAGGGAGCATAAACAAGGTTAAATTTGAATGTAAATCATATGATATTTTTCAGGACTTTACTACTTTGAGAGCACTACATAATATTTTGATAGAATTAAAACTTATAAAATTATGCTCTTAAGGAGAAACAATATAATATTTTTTATAAATTAATCGTATAATAAAACAAAGTGCTGTAAATGGTGCGTCTTGACGACGCTAAGACGTGGCTATGCGGTAATTTAGGGGTCAATGCTTATGTTGACCGCTTTAAGGAGCGCCTTGGTGTGCATTATTAAATTTTTTTTTATTATTTTTTTACTACATAAAGTTCTCAAATTTTGAGTCAATTGGATTGAAAGTCCCAAAAACTAATAATTATAATTTTCTCAACTTCTAGGCCAATAAATTTAAAGGCCCAAAAAGTTTGTTACTCATTTATTGGCCCACTAATTTATAGAGGGCATCTCAAAAGATTTTGTCGTAAACTTTCGATATGAGATTAACACTAGTTAGGTTGTAGTATATTATATCTTTGGTTTGGCTGCAATGTATTGTGTCTTTGGTTTGGCTTGACCGTAGTATGTTTTACTATCGTATAAATAGTTATTTATGTTTTATTCAATTAATTAATCATTTTTCTATCTTTTATTAATTAATAAAAGTTAAAAACTCTCCAAATATTTAAATTAACACCGTTATAATATATCTTGTTTATTGTTTGAAAATATATTTATTTTATTAAGATCTTAAAAGTGCATTTAGTATTATAATTTGTCGTATTATTACATGATTAAAAATATAAAATAATATTAAAATAAGAAAATATTTTCTTCCGCCAACACCTTGCTTAGGTGTGCATCATCGCGCATTACGTTTTTCAGAATACTAATAAAACAATACTCTTTATAGATCTTGTAAAGTCTAAATTTGTACTTCTTCAGGAGTAATGAAATAAAAACTTCTAAAATAATGATAGTAAAAATAAACAAATATTTGTCTCTGAATATTGATTTAAATTTAGGAAAAATTGTAGTAGCGATCCTTAACCTTTGGATTTTTAGCTAATATTACCCTAACTTTAAGTTTGTATAGTGAATGTCTCAGACCTTTGAGAAATTAGTAGCTGGAGCCCAATTTGACAAAAAAACACATGAATTTCACCTTTAGTTGACCTGAAAAATGCAAAAATGATATTTTGACCATTTTAAGTAAGGGTATTTTCACCAATCAAATATTAATAATTAAATTAAAACTCAAAAAAGAACAACATGCCCCACCCCTACCCCCAAATCCTTCCTTTTCTTCAACGAACCCACCCCTATCCCTGACCACAAAACTCACTATCGGACAACCTCCGACCACTACTCCTATTCTTCACATACTTCAATCATCTTTCAAAATGTGCAATTGTTGTCAAAATTGGACTCACACAAGAAAGCAAATCACCTTTTAATTTACACAGCACGCACAGAGAAAGAATGATTTAATTACCAGTAGATTTGAAGGCAGTGGCTATTGCAGTGCAATTGGTTTAACAAAGAGAATTTTTTTTCAAAGGATGCCAAGTTCTTGCAACCTGTGAACCACCTCCTCCATCATGCTTACAACTTGGCCAATCACCATCAACACCATTTCCAATTTCCATATCCCTTTCAGACCAATTTAACATCCACCAATTTTACTAAATTTATGTGTCGTAAATTTGTAGACGTAGGTAACTAAGCGGAGAAGGAAGAATTGCTTTCAACCAAACCGATTCCTAGAACAGATTTTGGATGAAAAATAGGTGGGTAGCATCAAGAAGAAAGGCGTTTCAGGGCTTTGGATGGATTGAATTGGTGAGCTTGTAGAAGGACCACGAATTGAAGCTCGAGTTCGAATTGGCATTGAACAAACACTTGAATTACCAGTGATGGGAGTGCAAAAATGGGTTAAAAGGCATGAAAAAATTCAAAAATTTCCAGTGCAGGTGGTAGTTAAAGTTTGGGTGGGTTTAAGGTTTGAAGGAAGAAGAAGACTCTTCATTGTAATGGTGAATGTGAGAGAATGGGGAAGAGGAAGAGGACACATGAAGTGGCTGGAGGTAGTCCGGTAGAAGAAGATGAAAGATATTTTGGAGTGCGTTTTCTTTTTTGAGTTTTGATTTAATTATTTTGATTACTAATATTTGATTGATGATCCATTTTTCGCATTTTCAGGTCAACGGTGTTAACTTGTGATCGATCTCATCTTTTGATTATAACAAACAAATTGTTTTATCTCTAACAATTGTATTCAAGTCTTTATAGCTAGTATGACCAAATTGATCAATTGAAGACAAAATGATTGCTACAAAAAAACTCACAATTTACTGTCAAAGAAAATCGAGATAGAAGCCAAGCAATCACACCAAAACAATAGAAGCATTCATGACGAATTCATTAAAGATATTAGACTTAAATATTTTGAATCCATATATAAAGGTAAAATGATTTCATCCTTAGCAATGAATAAGTAAAAGCTAAAAAATTAAATTTCTATGCATGAGATAAATTATTCTTAAAAACACTCGCATACAAATCATTTAAAAAAAAAATCTTCACTTGATTTTTAAATCTTTTACCAATATCACTTATTTTGAAAAGTTAAAGTGAAAATGTCATTCAAAAGTCTACACTTTTTAAAATAATAAAGAAAAGAAAAGAAAAATTCAAAAAAAAATATGTCCTCGCGGATGTCCGATTCGTCCAATTGTCAATTTTTTTTACCGTTCTAATTTCTGACGTACAACTGCTAGTTTAGTCGTTTGGTTCAATAGGCATCCGGTTGGTCAAAAGTTTCGGTATTTTCTCTGTTATAAATATCACTTCGCTTTACATTCAATATAATATTTTTAATAGCATTCATGTGAGATATTCTTGAGCAAAGCTACATTACTTTATCTTTCTCAAATCATTTATTTTGAAAAACTTTTGATTGAATTAATTTTTGAAAATCATTTTACTCATCAAAGTTTTTCTCACCTAACAACATTTGAGTTTCATTCGTTGCTATTTATTAAAGTGTAAGCCTATTTATATCTTGATACTTAATTTGATTATATCATCTATTAAGAGAGAAGTTTCAAATTGTAAAGTCACTTTCCTATTAAATTTGTAGGTCATGTTGAGGCACCGTAAAACTCAACATCGTATAAGGATCGGTGCTCCTTATTTGTAAGTCATCGAAAGCGTTGTAAATGGTTGGATTGCACCATAAGATAATCAATATAGTGAAAATGTCTTTCTCGTGACTCAGAGTTTGGTAACGAAAGATGTAGATCATTGCTTTAGATCGGATTTCCATAATTATATCGTTTGCATTCTCTCTATCTCTTTTACTTATTGCATTTACATTTATGCTTAGTATTTGAATTTATCTATTCGGTCTTTACTTGCTTGTGTTTATATTAGTTTTTTGAAAAAGTTTTAAATAACCAATTCAACCCCTCTTAATTAGTCATTCTTGGGCTTTCAAACAGATGGTGGAATTCACATTTTCCGTCAAGTCGGACTCCAGCTGTTAAATTTTTCAAAGGTTTGAAACCCTCGTTGGCACAAGTTAAAGATTAGGGTAAAGTCTATTTAAAATTCAAATGTTAGGAATCGTTGCTGCAATTTTTTCTTAAACTTATACTCTTCGAAGTGTAATAGAACAATATTTTTCAAAAAATATTGACAAGAAATAAATTACATTCAATCAAATATATGTCTACAAATTGATATCGTCAAAATAATATTTGAGTTGTTATACAATTCGAAGTTAAAAAGAATATTGACAATTGTTTTTTGACGAAAAGAAGATTTCTTTGAGAAATCAATTAGTTAAGATTTCATGTCTTTCTTTGAACAAAAGATAAAATTGTTTTCTTACCACAACTTGGTCAGCAATTCGTGAGCAAAAAGAAGAATAGGGGTTTTAATTCAATTGACTAGATCTTCAATAAATAGAGAAATCAATAGACTTCTGTATATTTTATTAAGAGCTAAAGTCTTGTATTTATATGAAAGAATTAAGGTTACAGTGTTACAATAGCAATAATAATTATGGTTACTGGAATACAATTGTCATTCACTAATTAGTTCTTAATTTACAGAAAATCGTAGAAAAATAGAAAATCATGCATATGGTTCCATTTTCTGGAAATTTTCTTGAAAATATATAATTCTACTTTCCATTGAAATTACGGAAAATAATTGTATATTTTTCATGGGAATTTTCTGGAAAATAATTATTTTGCAGAAGACTATGTTTTAATTACAAGATATCATGTTGAATTTGAAACTGTTGACCAAAATGATGGATTTGAATGATGGCTTTAAGCCAAAACAACTTACCAACCTTACCAAAAACTTGACAGAGTAATGGTAAGAATACCAAATGAAAATGAATGTCAAAACAATGCCAAAAAGAAATGTATGCAAAGTCGAGGCAAGACTTGAACTCTTTGTCATTAAGTCGAATTTGCCCCGCAAAGATACCTACGAATGATGACAATCAACTCTCAAGAAAACAACAAACTTCTTGTGTTAGTAGCACTTCAAAACACAATAACAACGAACCGAAAATTGGATTTTGTACTTCTTTTGAAAATTGGAAAAATCAGATTTTATGCATAATTCAGGCTAAGAAAAGATGAATTTAATGCAGGGCCGGCCTTGGGCCAAGGCTAACTAGGCAGCTGCCTAGAGCCTCTGATTTTTCAGGGGCCTTATTAAAAAAAATCTGGCCCAAAATTGGCCCCAATCCAAAATACACCTAATTTCTCAAAATAATCTCGTTTTATCTAGGTTCAAAGAGTTAATGAGAACCTAACTTTGCAAAAGAATTACAAGTAATTGGTTCGTGAAATTGTTTGTAGAAGAAGCAAATTCGCAGAAGAAATTACAAGTAATTGGTCTGTGCCCCTTTAATTTGTCTCTCATCTCGTATATTGTTTTCAAGATTGCATTTTTCTCCATTGTTCTTTCATTAGATAATCACTCTGATTAGCGATAATTTGTTGATTCCTCTAATTCGAGGCACCTATTTGGATGTTATTTGTCCTAGAAAAATGACATTAGATTCTATGAAATTCTAATTCGATGTCTAATTCTAACTGTCTTAACTTTGGTTTCCTCTAATTCTAACCTGTCCAACATGGGTTGGGGCCCCTATTTGGATTCCTCTAATTTGATGCTAGTGTAGAAAAGATAACAGCAGATTTGTGTTGGTTTACCTGGATTTGATTTTAGTTACAAGACCGATGTTTCAAAAATAAATAAATAAATAAATTAAATTGAACAAAAAACATTATGAATCTCCACACTACACATAGATCCACAAATGCTTGCTCTTTCATATTGTGGTTGATTTCACGTTTAAACTTGTGAACTACCAAGTTTGAGAATGTTGATGTCTATATCATGGTGTGGGATACAGTTGGATTTTGTTTAGCACAGCTAACTGATGAAGGCATTGCGACAATTGGTAGCTGCTACATTGCCAAACTACGAGTCTATTTTCTAGACATTGTTCCCCAGAATATAGAAAATCCAGTAATACATAATGTCCAAAAAAATCAATGAACTAAACTGAATTTGGTTTTCAATTTATTTTCCTCAAACAAATTTCTCTTTGCAAAAAAACTTCATGATGATATCGAATCTATTTGATAGGGAAAATTTAAAGCTGAGCTGGTACTATTCGAATTGTGATTATAATACCCTTTTTTACCAGTAATACAGTTTGGCTCTTGAAGATCCTCTTGAACTAAAATATTCATGGCTATTTATATAAGTAAAAGTTTCTTGCTACCAATTCCTCAACCTAGGGAAAAAGGTTTCTTAAAACAAATTGGATAAAACATCTTGATGATTGTATGTCACTCATATTTTAGACATCATCTNTTCAATTTATTTTCCTCAAACAAATTTCTCTTTGCAAAAAAACTTCATGATGATATCGAATCTATTTGATAGGGAAAATTTAAAGCTGAGCTGGTACTATTCGAATTGTGATTATAATACCCTTTTTTACCAGTAATACAGTTTGGCTCTTGAAGATCCTCTTGAACTAAAATATCCATGGCTATTTATATAAGTAAAAGTTTCTTGCTACCAATTCCTCAACCTAGGGAAAAAGGTTTCTTAAAACAAATTGGATAAAACATCTTGATGATTGTATGTCACTCATATTTTAGACATCATCTAAACTTGATATTTAACTAATTTCTAGGAGTTTTAGAGTGTTTTAATGTGTGTTTTGATGTTGTGATATATGTTGATTAAACTGAAGGAAATAAGCAAAAGTTGACAAAATTGGAGAAGATGGTTAAATTGTAAGAGATCCAAAGTTCAGGAACTGAAGTGGAAATACTCAAAAGTTGTGTTGAGCCTCAAAATGAAAATTCAAAAGTTCTAGAAGTCAATTGGATGGGAAAATAAGTCAACATGATGAAATATAGGCAAAGTATGATCACACATCAATTTTCAACAGAAAAAGTTATACTCCAGATTTTTAGTCACATATTGAGACTCGTGTTTGACTTAGTAGACGTTCGAATTGGAAAATGATATCTGAATCCAAATTGTATCTATTTGAGTTATCTTTCTAACGCATCTTGAATCGCCTCAATCAGATATCGAGAAAAACATGTATGATAAAAACATTGACTGACACACAGTTCTGAATTTTCATTCGAAACTAAGCACCGTAGCACCATGATTGTGGCACCGAGGCGCCGTTGGGGCGAGAAAAGGGGTTTTGGACTATTTTCTTGACCCAACACGACTCCAATCGTTCTAAAACTTCAAAAGACTATAAATACAACCCTTAAGACCTAACTCTAGAAAAAAAAGGGTTCAAGAGACAAGGGAGAATTCAACACAATTCTTCAAGAAGGCAAGGAGTAAAAACATCAAGATATTCAAAAGCAAAACAAAGAAGAATAAGAGAAAAAATCGAAGATCTACATCCTAGTTTTTATATTATATTTCTTATGTTTTTTTATATAAATTTTAGTATTTTCATAGATTACATCATGAGCTAAATTTATTATCTAGGTTTGATTGTAGCCAAAAACTTGAGAATATGGATTGATTAATTTTAGTTATTTCTATTAAATTTTCCATGTGTGTTTATTTGTGTTATGATTTTCCTGATTTCAATTAATTGATCGCTAATTGAATGATTTGATGCTAGTCAATTCAGACACTCGAGAGAGATGAGTTTAGGCATGATCATAAGAATAACACAACATAGAAAATTCTAAGTTTCGAGAGAAAGTATAATTCCTTTGAAGTATATTCCATTTAACAACCAAGAATTTGATAAATTCTATATTTTAATTCGAAATAGAGATATTGGAATTACAATATAGGAATGGTTTTTTCTCGGCACTTGATAGAGGGAGTAAAATTATATTAGGGTTCTTGCTTATAAACTTTGAAAAACAGATTAGAAATATCATTGGGATGAACAAATATTCGTCTCAAGGTCTAATTTATAGAGAATGAAATGTTGTAAGTAAAGTGTCGCATATTAAACTTAGCAACATTTGCCAAGGTCCCAGCCTTTGTTGTCGCTAGCATATTGTCCTTGTGTCGCCTGAGTGTCAGAAATAGACTCTGTCCCTTGCCTATCGCTAGCTTGTCGCTCTAGCCACAACCTCCTCGCTTGAGCGCTAGGTGAACGATGGAGTTGGACAATTATCCACCCAGTTTCCTCTCTTCTCTTCCAACTTTAGACCGTAATTTCTCATTCATCCGGAATTGGTTTGGAGATTCCAAAGATACCACGACGATCTACTCGACGAGTAGAACATGTTCATTTATTTATTTTCATAATTTGACTATTGGACCATTTCCGAATATTTGGTCGAAATCGACACGAAAGTCAATTTTTCATGGTTTAATATTTAACCAATTCCAACAATCCCCCACATGAATGAAAATTTTACAATATGCAATCCAAAAATGCAAATGATATGCAAACTCTAACAAAGAAGTACATATAAAAAGCTATAGCAACATGATATGTGGCTTGTGACTTTG
>CAIGRH010133120.1:0-15304 GCA_903798295.1 Fraxinus nigra | reverse complement strand
AAATTAAATTATTGTTGGAATTAATAAAGAATTTAAAGAAGATGAAGAAATGAAAGTTGTTCCATGTTTCCAGAAGTGGAAAATGAGTGTATTTGAATGATTTCAAAAAGTTGGCATATTAAGTGAGAAAAATTTAATAAGGACATATTGGTAAAAGAACACAACAAAATATTCTATATTAGTAAATAAGTCTATATATTTAGGATAAGAGAAAAGGGAGATTCAGCATATATAATTAGGACGAACGGAGTAATATTTATTAAAGAATAGTATGGGAAGATAATGGAGGGATGATAGAATTCGCAATTGGGTAACTTTTAGGTGTTAATGGGCACANTTGAAGAAGAAGAAGAAGAAATGAAAGTTGTTCCATATTTTCAGAAGTGGGGAATGTGTGTATTTGGATGATTTCAAGAAGTTGACATATTAAGTGGGAAAAATTTAATAAGGGTATATTGGTAAAGGAACACAACAAAATATTCTATATTAGTAAATAAGTCTATACATTTGGGACAATAGAAAAGGGAGATTCAGCATATATAATTGGGACGAATGAAGTAATATTTATTAAAGAATAGTATGGAAAGATAATGGAGGGATGATAGAATTCGCAATTGGGTAACTTTTAGGTGTTAATGGGCACAATCATTTAGACAAGTTGTCTTGTGGGCTCTCTCCAATCCCATGAAATCTAAAAAATTAGTGATTTAAATGATTTGGACGAAGGTCATATCATATTTCCAAGACAGAGAAAATATAAGTAACTATTTGTTGGCCATTCAAATCCTTCTTTATGAAAAAAAGGACAAACCCAAATGTTGAAAGTTTGAAGAGTGGGCATTGGAATTAGGAAAAGTGATTGCAGTCAGTCAAATGTGTGCGCACTTTCAAGATTCCTTTCTCAATTGGTTTTTAGTCCGCTAATTGTGTTTTTTATTTATTGTATTATTATTATGATATGAGTATTAAATACAAATCTTAAATAAGTAATACTTTTTGTTGTTAATCAACAAAGTAGAAGATTCCCATCTGAGGAAATTTAGGTACCGATGGCGTCTTTGTCATGGAAAACATTTTAATTTATAGGGTGTGTGGTAGAGATTAAAATCAGATTAAAATTGAAAATATAGTCGTTATTATTTACTTTTATTAGACGGGTGGGACCCAATAACGACCATATTTTTAATTTTAATTGGATTTTAAGCCTCATCAAACAGGTTCTTAATATAGTAAAGCGCACCAAGAATTATTCTAGGAGAAGTTTGGATCAGAAAATAACGAATATTGATTGTCTTGGTTTGACGTGGTTTGCACGTTACTAATTTTTGAAAGAGTTAATATCTTCATCAGCTAAATCGTTTCCTACCCTTTCTTATGACTCATATTTTGTTTATATACAATCAAAGAAGACATTCCCGAGCGATGTCTTCAATATCACACTCTTCGTTTTTCATTTAGTAAGTCATCAAATTTGTTGCTTTTTGATCTCTAGTTTCAACGGGAACTTAGGCTACAGAATTCGTGTATGCATTCAATAATATATTAATATTTATGTTATGTGTAACTCCATTTCAATAATGTTACCCTAAGAAATCTAGATATATTTATTCGGCATAGATCTACTTGTTTTGTACGTCAAAACGAATAATCTATGCATTCAATGCATCTCGTCTTATGAAACCAAATTTTGAATTTTAAGAGAACTAAACAAGATGGTGGAAACAATTACATGTACGTGATTAGAGTATACAAGTACAAATTTTATGGTAATTAGGCTATTCCTGTTGAATGGTTTGAGGGGTGAGATGGAGGAAAGAGATTTTTTCTTATTAGATTCCCCGCATGACGGTGCTACCATCGATGACACCGATTTTGGATTGAAAATCTATGAATCGTTGCTTGGATAGAGATTTAGTGAGAATATTGGCTAATTGATATTGAGTTGAGAAATGAGATACTTGGAACAAAATGGTAGTGAATAGGAAAGTGTTCGATTGAAG
Source organism: Fraxinus nigra (assembly GCA_903798295.1). Taxonomy (NCBI): domain Eukaryota; kingdom Viridiplantae; phylum Streptophyta; class Magnoliopsida; order Lamiales; family Oleaceae; genus Fraxinus; species Fraxinus nigra. The sequence goes on along the minus strand of CAIGRH010133120.1, from coordinate 13,304 downwards.
AATGGAAGATTGGGTCGGCTCGGAGATAAGTTGCGCTCAGATTATCACATAGAAGATGCAGTGTAGTTGGAAAAGAAACTCTGAGTTAAATTCTGAAACCAGACTAGTTCTATCACAGTTGAGGAAACAACTTGATAGTCGATCTCGGTGGGACGAACCACTGGATTATCTCCAAGATATAGAACAAGGTAGAAATGGAAGTGCAATCGTCACGATTACCTTCCGAGTCGATATCAAAATAAGTAACAATATCCATTTAGGGCATGTTTGATGTTGTTTATTTTCCATGGAACTTATTTCCAAGTTACATGGTTTGTGGTGTTTGATACCCAATTTTTTCCATGAAATTCATTTTCCCGCCAACCCTTCACGTGACCTCTTTTTCCTTCTATTCAATGAATTTGTTTTCTCACCATTTTGGTGGAAAAATAGTTTCCAACCTCTTTTTTATTTTTTATTTTTTGCAATGAAAACAAATTTTATGGACAATTGTAAAACAAAAAAAAAAAAGATTTCCCTTTAATGGACAATTACTATGAAAAACAAATTCGAACGAATACCAAAATATCCAAAATTTCCACATTTTCAATTAGAAAATTATACTAATCAAACACAATTAATTGATAATTCTCATTAAAACAATTCTATGCAATTTAATTCCCTGATATTCATTTTCTTTCCACCCAAATTNTTGGTTTTCCCCCAACCCCCACGTGACCTCCTTTTCTTGATTTTCCCACCACTTTGGTGGGAAAATGGTTATCCACCTTTTTTTAGCAATGGAAACAAATTATATCCCCAATTATAACAAATATATTCCTTTAATGGACAATTTTCATGTAAAACAAAGCAAAACGAATACCAAAAGATCCAAAATTTCAATATTTTCGCGTGAAAAATTATACTAATTAAACACAATTAATTGACAATTCTCAGGAAAACAATTCTAGGCAATTCAATTCCCTGAAATTCATTTTCTTTCCACCCAAATTTCACTCTTACAATCAAACGGACCCTTAGAGTTACAGTTCAATGAATTTGAGTCGGAGCATGCATGTGTTGAGCATATTTAGCAATAGAGTATGCAAGATCAGGTCTCTCATATATATTAAAGTGAACCAAGATCACGGCCAGGTCCAACATTAAATCTCAATCCAGGCCCAACTGAAACTATGAAATGATCAGGAGCTCATTACAAGTTATACAATTGGCTCTAAAAAAGAAGTGGAACGAGACTTTAGTACCAATTGATATTATTTTTCTATACCACTCTTTTTTAGAAATTGTTAGGGTTAGCAAGAGTGAAAAAAAAATCATATCTCAACGTATATGACGAGGATCGAGTTGGACAAAGTTTAGAAGTTCAAGGCTTTCCTTTGAAGTTCTTTTTTGACCATTTTGACTTAATCAAACGGTCTTGATTGAGAACAAGTAGAAAAACTCATCAAATACTTAATGTACTTGCGCGTTGTCAGACCAGTTACCCTTATTATGCACCTGCTTGACACACATTTTTTTCAAAATACATTTTTTCAAACTCATTTTTCAATAAAATAATTTATTACATCACATCAATAATTTTTCCTTACTTTTTAATCGTATTGATGCTACCAAAATTCGTACATGGATAAACCCGAACCGAATGGAAAAAACTCCGCGTGATCCGATCTTCAATACCTGAAACAAAGGCGTCGATGTGTGTCCTCGTCGTCCCTCCGATACTTAAGTCAGACAAGTGCTCAAGAGAAACTTATGCTGAATGCTTATAAAGCCGTACCTGAATGACGAGTTTAGGTTGCGTATTTATAGATGGTGGATATGGAATCCTGGAAGGACTCAACTTCCCTTATTGAATGTGTTTTTGTTGCGTAAGGATTGTGTTATTTGAGTTAATGTGAAAATATATGGTAACCGAGGGGTTAATGTTTGAATTGAACTGGAAGTGCAGGAGCACGTGTGATGAGGGGAGGGTTGCATTACTTGTCGAGACTCGACCTCAAAAAATCCCGACCATAATTCTGGCCCAAAAATAATGGGACAAGATCGAGCCATTTGGGTCGATTCATTTGGGCCCGACCTCAATAGTGGGCTAGGAAGCCCATCTAAGATGTGTGAAGATCGAGGTCGGGCCCAATGAGATGTTGCTGTTCATTTTCCCAATTTCCAATGAGATGTTGGGGTACTGTAGATGCAACAGTAACCAATGAGATGTTGCTGTTCATTTTCCCAATTTCCACTCCTCCAGTAACCCAGTCCTCCAATTTTATAATTTCATGTCTTATATCCATTTTATACATGTCTTATATATACCATTTCCATGTCTTTTTTATCTCTGAGTCTGCTATAAAAAACGACGTATTAGAGTTTGAATAATTTGACTTGTCTTACTACTTTGAAGAATTTTATTTTATCTTAGAAATTGGTTACGCGCAACAATGCAAGACAAAGGTATAAGATGTAGAACTAAGCAATTGGAGAAAGATTTAAGAATCTTTGAAAGCAACATATGATGATACACGAATTGGGGAATATTTTCTATGTGTTTAGCTTATTCATGGCCATGAATTCTTATGTTGAATAATTTGATTTGTCTTTCTATTTCGAAGAATTTTATTTTATCTTGAAAACTGGTTCCAAGCAAAAGTGCAAGACAAAAGTGTAAGATGTAAAACCAAGCAATTGGAGAAAGACTTAAAAATCTGTGAAAGCAACACATGATGATACACGAATTGAAGAATATTTTCTATGTGTTGAGATTATTTATGGCCATGAATTCTTATGTTCAATAATTTTATTTGTCTTTTAAAGAATTTTATTTTATCTTGGAAATTGGTTCTAGGCAAAAGCGCAAGACAAAAGTGTAAGATGTAAAACAAAGCTGTTGACACCGACCTCCGAGGTCATTTAGTTCGGATTTGCGTATTCAATGGAAGGATGATAATGCGAGCTCGAGGTGTGAGCTCAGCTCGGATCTCCAATAGCTTACTCAGGAACCTTGTGTAGTCCTCCAAAGCGTGATAGTGAATAATGACTGAGAATCACTGACAGAATATACAGGCTGCCAATCAGATACATGCATGTGTAAAGATCTCATGTCAGCACCCACATTGTCCTCCAATCAGAAATCTTAGCTTCTCTTCTTAAATAATAAATGTTGGGGACCACCTTTGCCAATAGTTCATGGTCAACTGACAAAACTAAGCTCGGCCACCAATCTTGCAGCACCAACATATGTACTTATTTAGTTCGGTGTTTTGATTGACAAGATATGTGTACTATATGCATGCATATCTTCCCCTATATAAGAATAAGGGAAACGAGAAAAGAGAGGAGAGGGACCTCTCATATTTCTTTCATATATCAAATTTTTGTTATAACTAGGAGGGAACAAGATTATTGTATCATTATCTTGTAACCTTTTGATTAAAACATCCAACCAAATTTGTGTCAATTACTTAAATTGACTTAGATTTTGTTCATACATTTTTCAATGTCAACAAAAGCAATTGGAGAAATATTATGAAGTTTTTAAGAATTTGTGAAAGCAACGCATGATGATATACAAATTGATGATTATTTTCTATGTGTAGCTTATTCATGGCCACGAATTCTTATGTATATTCAATAACAAAAACAGTGGTAGCCATTCCAGATCTGAGAAGACCATTATCAAAGAAAACTTACTGGAGGATATAGCATTCACTTGTTGATTGCAGAGCTTATTTATTGTATATTATCTCCAATCTGTTATTAAGGACATGCTTGTAATTGAAACTTTAGTTCATGGTAAATGTAATTTCGAACATCCAGCAGAACACGAGCAATCTTTCGAAAAGTTTAGTCCGTGTTCTCCGTGTTGCGCATCTCCGCGCTGTCTCCGCTCAGAGCTGAGCCTGGGTCTGATTATTGAAATTACTTATTCATTTCTTTCTTTTCTTTTTTTCAAAAAAATGAGCATTTCATTAAAAACACAACTTCATTCCAAACATACACGAAAATCAGAATTCATTTCCGGACCCCTGCGACCTGACTAGGCACGTCGATCCCCGCCTTTCAAGGCGTTGCCCCCGAGCCCTTGATGTCCCTTGACCTGGACATGTCGATCCTTGTTTCGAAGCGGCAGACCATTTGCATAACAACAATAAACAAATAAATTAATTATGAAAATTTTGTTAATTTTTTGTACTTCATATGCACTCTCTCTCTCTCTCTCTCATACAAACGCATCGAGTGTTTCATTGATTGACATTTCATTTATGTTTAAATACTTAACAAGTATTGAGTTTTTTATCCACTTTAAGCCTTTGTTTATTTATTTACTTTTCTTGGAGAAAAGGTGAAAAGAAAATTAAATTAAAGACTCGTTCAAACATAAAACATTGTCTGAATAATGAATATATACAAGTATTTCATCTTGCTCTTATGTTTTGGAACCAATTTTTAATTTATCTTCCATTACGGATAAAATTAAATTATTCAAAATAGAAACACATGTTGCAAACCTCCATTTACAACTTCTTAACCTACAATCTTTATGTATGTCAAAGTCAAACGTTTGATGTTTTCAATTTTATTTTTGGCGAGTTTCTCCAGGCAATAATATCAACTTTTAAAATAATTACCTTGTTAAATAGAGTATTAGCGAGGCAATAATATGCTCACAAGATTTCGAATAATCCAATAAATTTTAAACTATATTTTTTAACATCAACAATTTCTACACTAATAAAAACACAACAAATACAAAATTCGTGCAACGCACGTATCAACGACTAGTATATATATAACCGTGCAATAAAAGGCATGCACATGTACGATTTGTAGCATGAGCTCTCTGTGCGAATTAGAATCATTTGGCTCGTTTGTTTTTTCTCTTTCTGTGAAGTGATTTCCGGTCATTTAAAAGATGCATGTTTTTTCGACAATCATAGTCCCAACAAGTCTTGTTCTTATATCAACATTATAACAATCCATTTAAGGACAAGGGATATCCTAATTTCTACTTAATGTCTTATAGATCAGTCCATTTCAACGCATGACCTATCTAGCGCTTGACTAAACTCACATGTGCATATATTGACGAGATGTATGTGTATATAAGGTTCTAAAATGCGTTGTGTGACAATACATTACTGTCGAGTATCAAGCATTACAAATGTATGTGTGCTTATACAAAGTATATGCATTTTTAAAATTTTTAATATTATTTTTAATATTTTAAATTAACAAATAAATAAAATAATGCATTTTTAAAATTTTATACACATTCTTCAAATTTTCAAAAAATTGCTCGAAATCATAAATACTACAATTACTTAAACTTTATACATATTCTTCAAATTTTCAACAAAAGCATGATATTGCTCAAAATCATAAGTACTACATTTACTTGGTAATCAATTCCTAGAATTAGATTAGACACGAACACCAACTTAAAAAAAACTTTAAATCTTGTACAACTCTTTATCGATTCCAACCCAATCTCATGTTCTTCATCCAAATCATCTTTCATGTTATCCGATACAAAATCATCTTCATCGGGCTTCATCATTTCAACTCGAGAATTTCTACTATCTCTTGTAGATGATAAGATATTATTGTCAACCTCCTCTTCATCATCACTAACATCAACATTTCAACATTGTACATTAGTAGCTTCACGTGCTAGTAAAACTAGAGGAAGAAGAATGAGACTTGGGCTTGATGTAGATAGTTTGTAACTTTACGAAATTTTTTTATTTTTGATTTTTAAAACGTCACAATCCTACAGATTACTGCATATAATTCTTAGGTTTGGGTAAAACTAGAGGAAGAAGAATAAGACTTGGGCTTGACGTAGATAGTTTGTAACTTTACGAAATTTTTTTATTTTTGATTTTCTAAAACGTTAAAATCCTACAGATTACTGCATATAATTCATGGGTTTGGGTGATTTTGGCTAATTTGATTTTTGTTGGATTCAATTTGCTTTTTTTAAGTTATGAAAATGGATTGGGCTTTGCTAAGAAAATTTTGACACGGTTTTTAACATAAATGTGTGCATTTTGACGTTTAAACATGCATACGTGGTCAACAAAATATATTGCCTGCATTATCATTTACATACCCCATATATGAGGCTTTTGAAAAAGACTCAAACATATACGAGTATATGCGAAACATATGTGTGCATTTTAGAACAATGCATACATATATACGTACTTGAGAGAGAGAGAGAGGCTATGAATATACACTCAAGTATAGTTATAAATTAGGAGCAATGCTTGCTACATAAAATATTTTTACAGAAAATTTACCTACACACATTGGTGGGTTCCGCATCAATAAAAAAATGCCATACCGTACATCCACCCACTCCATCATTGTGTCTGTCTGTAAATTTTAGAGAAGAAAATCTTGTGCAGGTTTTTTTCCATAAATCAAAGAAATATGTTTTCTGCATCCTCTTCATGCTACGTGTCACTTTACGTCTAGTTATAAACTTTGTTGGGTCATCATAGTTGTCCTCTTCCAAGTAGGTCAGTATAGGTACTAAATCAGAATTAGAAATATCGAAGCTCTCATCAATCTCTCTCCATGGGTGTTCCTAAAAGTATTCCTTCCTGAGATTCGTAGTTGAAAAAAACAAAAACAAAAATAAAAAATCTGCACTTGTCCCTAAATTGAGGAACTTAACTGTAATTAAAATGTAGTGTACTAAATAAAAATTATGATGACAATATAATCATCCATTGTCGAATTAACAACTTTATATTTTCCCGCTTTCCCACTCAAAATCTTTAAAGACGCAGAGAAGCCTAGTTTATATGGTAGAACGAAAAGAGATCATGGTCGAATAGGCGGTGACCGTCGACGACCATCGTTAAATTTATAAGGCAGTCCTTTCGACCTAGTTAATTTAAATGCTAAATATAATTTGCTATAAATTTCAAATATTTGTGATATTTGAAATTAGCTATTAAATTTTTCGATACTTTACCTCAACCAAACATTAATTTTCAATTCTAGTTCAAATTCCTAGCTGGACCAACCGATCTAGCAACGTGTTTCACATTTTGATTCTAACTACGTGGCAATTTATTTTATTATACGAAGGGTTTTCACTTTCATTTTTTTCAAACCAACATTTTCCATGATGTTATTTGTCTTATTTTTTGGGCCCTGATCAGTCAAAGTTTTCCATGGTGTTTTACATGATTGCATGCAGGCCGTTGGATGTTACACAGCCCCACAACCCCACCACACACATAATGCATCTTTAGTCCCCACTGTGTCGACTTGTCTATCGAATTCTCCACAATAAGGAGGCTGTAAACACCGTCGACTTGCTATTGAATTCTCCGCACGACACATGTCAACTTAGCCCATTTAAGTCAAAGTCAATAATGAATTTTAATTATGACGTCCACAACTTTTTAACCAAACGTTTCATCAATTTTTTTATTTATCAAAATCTCTTAAAATTTTGAATTCTATCACGTGGCAAATACACGTGCTTATACTTTTTTTTCATTATAAAAAGGCCACATTTAGGTTCTCAGTTACTAAATCTCCCTTATTGAAATTCAATACAAATTATGAGGTTTTCAATTACTAAATCTGCATGGCCTTGCACTTCCAATATTGCCACACAAAGGGTAACATGTAGCATTACTCGGTATAAGAAAAAAAGTCTCAACAAAAAAATTCAGTCTCCCAAAACTTGGGAAAACCTGTTTATTGACTCCAATATTAGGAGAAATCCAGCCTCAGCACCAGTGAACTTGAGCAAGAAATGGATGGATTATCAAGGTATCAAGAATTGGGAAGGGTTGCTCGACCCACTTGATTATAATTTACGTGACGAGATCATTCGATATGGCCAATTCGTTGAAGCAACTTATAGATCATGTGATTTTGACCCTTCGTCTTCATCATACGTCCTGTGTCGATACTCGAAGAGAAAGTTACTCCACGAATCAGGTTTCCCTGACACGGGGTATCGAGTTACTAAGAATTTGAGTGCCACGTCCGGGATTCACTTGCCTCGATGGATACACAAGGGACCGAGGTGGATGGCCGTGCAGTCGAGTTGGATAGGGTACATTGCAGTGTGCAATGACAAACAAGAGATTTCGAGGCTTGGCCGGAGGGACGTCATAATCGCGTTACGTGGCACGGCTACATGTTTGGAGTGGCTTGAAAATCTTAGGGCAACTCTCACTCCTCTTCCCAATGCCAAATCCTCCTATAATTCTCCAATGGTGGAAAGTGGATTCTTGAGCTTATACACTTCTAGCATGGGAACCCGACCAAGTTTACAAAAACTGATAAGAGAAGAGATTTCAAAAATTCTTCAAATGTATTCTAATGAGCCCTTAAGCTTCACAATCACTGGCCATTCTTTAGGTGCAGCTCTTGCAACCCTAGCAGCATATGACATTAAAGAAACCTTCAAGAATTCACCCCTAGTGACTGTCATTTCATTTGCCGGTCCACGAGTCGGAAATTGGAGCTTTCGGTGCCAATTAGATAAACAAGGCACCAAAGTCTTACGGATAGTAAACTCCGACGATCTTATAACAAAAGTACCAGGTTTTATTGTCAATAACAACGAAGAAAAGACCCGTGATTGTGACCATTATACCGGTAATCATACGAATTGGATACAAAAACTGGTCGAGGATGGGCAATGGGCTTATGCAGATGTTGGATGCGAGCTCCGGCTAAGCAGCCGGGACTCACCCTATCTTAATGTGATTAACATGGCAACATGCCATGAGCTCAAGACATATCTTCAATTAGTTAATGGATTTGAGAGCTCCAATGCCTGTTTAGAATCACTGCAAGAAAAATAATGAACAAGACTTTTGTACGCAATACTAGACTTGACAATATAATTAACAAGATTTTAACTATCTATTTCTTCTTGAACATAGTCGAGTGCCTAAACGTGCCATTAAACCACATGTCACAATACTAATATACCTCGTTTTTAACATTAAGCTACATGAACAACAAGTGCAGACATTCTACAAATGAACATTATCCACCAAATAATGGGAGAAGGGTATTTTTACTCTTGTTTAGAAATGGGAAAAATCTCATTAAATTTCTATTTCTGGTTGCCAGAACATGCCATGTATGAAAAATAAATGCTTCTTGTCTGGCATTTTTAGGGTTAATGTGCAGCAGCAAAAATGTAAATAACAGTGCTTCAGGGACTAATATTTTGGAGAGTAATTAAGAAATTCCTATTTTGTTTTACATGAAAAATAATGGGTAAATATATTGCCACACAAATTCTCTTGTCCCACTATTTTATTATAAATACACATTAATTAAAGTATTTTTAATAAAATTACAATCATATTTCTCCAGGATTGCATGAATGGTCATTCCAACAGCTCTTCCTTAAATGTCAAAATCTTTTCATGCATACGCCATTATATGTGTAATGTCACAAAGCCGGAGAATCTGAAAGTTGCAATGGACACATCCAGAATCTGAATTTTGTGCATAACTAAGAACATTATTTTCACTTCTCATGGCAACTGCTTTCTCCTTGAGATCGAGAGGGCACTTTTCTTTTCTTTTTATTCTTTCATTTCCACAACTTGATGGCAAAGAAACGGAGCTGATGGTTGGCCTTGGCCATGGGGAGTACTTATTTGAGTCTTCATCCGATTGAATTATTTGTTAGAGTTTAATGAGTTATGATATCGTATTAAAATTTAAAGTTTCATTTTAAAATATCAATTTTATTAAGGTCCAGTTTTGTTTGAATAAAAATCTCAAGTCAAAGTCAACAATTAATTTTAACTACACATTTTATGTGATTCACAACTTTTCAACCACATGTTTCATTAACTTCTATCAAAATCTACTAAAAATCTAATATTAATATCTACCAAACATGAGCTAAAAGTGGTAGTCCAATCATTTTTATGTTAGTAATTTAATTTACGTTTATTCGATGTGAGATTTATTCCTTAACAGTTAAAACCTTGTGGTGGTGAGGCTAGGGTGTTTGGTAGGATGATCTTTCTGTTATTTTTTTTTTTTCATCCATTTTTGTTGATCAACACTATATATTGAAACAAAAAAAAGGATTAAAAATGAAAAAATAAATAAATAAATAACAAGACCATTCAAGAAAAAATAAGTGAAGATGGACAAAGGAAAAAGAAGGTAATTGGTGCTATGAGACATCGCAAAAATTAAAGATACCTAGATTTAGGCATGGACGGATCTACAATGGGGACAATGGGGTTCACCGTCCAAACTCTAAATTTGAAATCCAAGATTTTGCAAAAAATAAAAAATCAAGATTTTCGAAAAAAATTATTATAATTTTCAATTTCACCCCCACAATTAAAATTTTGTAAAATTTGTCATCACAACTCTACTCTCCTAAATCCGCCACTAAATTTCGGTGGTTATTTATGTCAATTTATTTATATTTAGTTAAATAAGTAAATATATAAAATTGTCGTGGAATAAACAAATTGTATGGTGGCAATATCACCATCCCAAAATAATAAAAAACATACATTGAGCCTTTTAACCAAGATCTCCTAGTTTGGAAGGAAAAAAAAAAACACAGATGCATGGTAAATAATGCAATTAAAATTATTTAGTCATTGAATGCATGCCAGGTACGTAATATCGAATAGATTATGAATGATCAGAGATTTTGATCCCTGCAATATTATTCGTACGTAGCCATGAGTATAGGCATCTCACCCCGTGTTGACTATAAAATTTGTTCACTCTTAATATTTTAAATAATGTAGGTAGATATAGTTCACAGTCACTCCCAAAGAAATAACACGCAGGGCTCGGATCCATGATTAGATTCAAGAATGGACTAAAAAAAAAAAAATCAAGCCTGACTAAATAAAAATAAATAAATTACATCTAAAAGACAAAGACAATGCAATGGATATATAACTATATCCCAACACACCTCCAATAGGGATCAAACATGTGACCATTATGGACACTACTATGGCATTATCCAAAAAACAAAATGGGCCAAAGACTGTACTTGTCTATAGCCCAGCACAGTCCCCCTAGATCCACCTATGTAACGCGTGAATATAGTGCATAATGTAGACATTTGACTAAAGACGTGCTGGAGTTATAACCTTTATAGAATAGTTTTGTCTTACATGAAGACAATTACGACGCGTAAAGGTTATAAACCATATGTGTGAGAATGAAGGTAAGCATATTTTAACGCCCATGAAAGTTAGATTTTGAGCATTAAAGTACCGTTTGGTTATGAGAATGAGGGTAAGCAGATTTTGTCATAACCATGAAAACAATTGCTGCATGCGCAGTTGACACAAAAGTTTTCAATAAGGGACCATTAATATTTGATAACTTCAAATATAGCTGTGAACATAAAAGTAGACCCCCACTTCACTCGGTTTTGACTCGAGCAAGAGCGATTTGGCATTATTTTAGATGTGTTCTGACTTGTTTTGGACGGCACGTTAGCGTCTATATACAATCAAGAACCAAAAAAAAGTACTTTTGAGCTGTGTGATCAAGGTCAGAAATACCACTTTAAATTGTGTAGCCCTTCCATAAACCTGTGTTTATGTCCATTATTTTTAGGAGATGAATATATCTTCAAAATAGTGAACTGGACTAGCAAACTCGTGATTTCTGACACAAACTTGACGTTTTCACATAAAACTCGATGGTCACTGCAAGCTCAATCTCCAAGTATGCACAATGAACTCGAAATTTGCAAAGCAAACCCGAAATGTACGCTGCAAACTCAAGATTTGCAAATCATGCCTGAAATTTGAATTAAGTGATTCATTCTTCATATTAAAGTAGACTGAGATACTTTTGGGTCAAAATTTTTCTAATGGGATCTGAACCCCCAATTACCAAGGCCAATATCGCCAAAAATTGACCTGAATAGTAAATACAGGTAATTGGCATATAACGTCCCCATATATTATTGTGATTGTGGAAAACGTCTCTACCTTTCATTTTTTGGTATTTTTACTATTACACATTTCATTGCGCAAAAGATCATTTCACCTATTTTCTCAATTAAAAACTATGAAATGACGAATATGTCCTTCTCTTTAAATAAAACAAAAAGTATGAACATTTTCCACAATAATAATGAAAAGTGAGAATGGTATGTGTTAATTACCCTAATAAATACCCATTTATCTTCAACTTTGAAACCCACATTTATCAAATTTCTCAGACTCTAAACAAACAAGGCCCAAATTCGAACCTTATATTTTTTTCCTCCATGTATTTCAAATATACTGCTCCTTATTATTTCATTCAATAGTATATTTCTATCTTTCATATTTACTTTAAATTTAAATTATAATATTTCTTCATTACTATAGTTCATAATAAAATTTCCCTAATTTATGGGGATTGAAAATAATAGCGATATCCAAATATGTTTCGTACGAGGCTTTACCAAATATGTTGAAATATACCAAAACAAGTCAAAATATTTTACATTGCATGGAATGTACCAAAATGCCCCAAATGTATAAAATGTATCAAAATGCGAGAAATGCACCAAATAGCATGAATGTAACATACGCGCGAATATGTACCAAATGTGCAAAATGTGAGTTATATCATTGATGTGTATTTTTTTCTTCTTCTTCTTCTTCTTCCTTTTCTTCTTCTTTTGTGGGGGGCATAGTTCTATTATGTATTATATATAACTTATCTCGTTCAATGGCTTGGTGATTATATTATGCAAATTCATCTCATCTCAATTGTTCTCTAACAACATTTATACTTAGTATCACCCTGTAGATTGTGATTGTAATACAAACCTAAGTTTTGTTACGTACCATCATTGATGGTGATAAACCCAAATTTTCACGTCTTCGCGAATCCATTCTTTATCCCTAACTACTTTCATGCATTTTCTTTGTCACGTTTGTGTTAATTCCGTTTTCTCGTCCATGCATAGCTTTTATTTAATGTATTTTTTTTTTCCAAGATGGTGTTTTATATTCGTTTTAACCAGTCAATGATATGAGTTCGAGTCTCATTTGTGGACGGGATGAAATTCAAAAATAAGAGTAGATTTGTGTATTTTTAAATTGTTTTGTGAAGACTAATGAATATGAAAATCCAAAAGTCAATCGAGTTATATGAGTAATTAACCCTCAAAATGTGACTTAAATGCCCATGAGGAAATTAGATTATATACCCTATATACATTGCACTTTCGAAAAATCATGTGAAAAGTAATTACAAAATATAAAATACTGTATCTTTTCATTAATTTTAAAACTAAACCCTAATGCTCTTATTTC
>CAIGRH010133116.1:0-12491 GCA_903798295.1 Fraxinus nigra | reverse complement strand
TATCTTTTTTGGGGATAATCGGATTCCACACATGGTTTCTCCAGGCATAAGTAGGGTGTATTTATACCAATGATGTAAAGAAGAGGGCCGTCGGATGGGGAGACATGTGTTATTAGATCCTTAGGGCTCGTCCTATCCTAGGTGTCAATCTGTATTTTCCATAGGTTGGCTGGCATTGAATGTCTCTGACTGATTTGACCATTTGGGTCCTGCTACACATCCCATCAGTCGGTGATTTGACTTTGGGAAGATCTTTGTATAAGAGATCTACGTTGGGATAAAGTGAGGCAGGAGTGGAGTCATAAAAGAGGAGTACGGGCATTTGCATCTGTGGTGCATTGCAGATGAGTTCAGTTCCTTTGCTAGGTGTTTATTCAGTTCGTTCGATTGTATCGCTTCTGCATATGCAATCAACTCATCCCATGCGCACCACACCTTCTAACATGTGGCAGGTGAGGTGGCGAGTCTGACACCAACCCGTAACATCTTCCAACCACTATAGACCTAAAATAAGTATTTATTATACTGATCACTTCTTATGTTTCTATAGAATTGAGTTTTTTTTTTTGAATTTTGATGTGGTTGTTTATGGTGGTTTGTATAGCCTTTAGAATTGACTGGCCATCTAGTGTAATACCAACGACCAATTTTTAATGGGCGCAACTGGTTCCGCTCAAAATTGAACTTTTGATCCCCTCAATATTTGTAGAAAAACAAACATTTAGATTTGTGAATATAGGAAAATTAAATTTGAGAATGTACCCGAACACTAGCTTCAAATATTGAACAATTATTCTAGTTTCTACCAGCCATTATCAAGGGAAAATTTGTTAAAATGTAGCAACGATAACCATTATAGGTACTGATTTTTTGTTACAAATACATGCAAGAAGAATTAGTTATTTGTTTATCTACTTGTATTTTGGAAATTATGGTTCTTGTTAAGATTTATGTGGTTGTTTGCCATCCCAGAATGAGAGGAAGGAATGATGAAGTGTGCTACAGCTGCAGAAGTAAGGGCGGCCACTACTTTGAGGAATGACCAAAGTGCGGAAGTGAAAAGGAAAAGGGTCAGCTTGATTAGTAGTTTTTGATTGAACATGTGGTTATTGATTTATGACTAATATGTTCAAACTTTGTATTTGGTATGGGAAAAAGGGTGTAAACTATGTTCCTTTTAATAATGTTAATGTATTTGGGCTTCCTCGCTATTACTTGGCATTTGTGCAATTGGGCTAGTACAATTCGGGCTCAAGTGAAACACGCATTTTGCCTTTTTAAGGTTGAGAATTTGCTCTACACGTGGCTGCATTCTGACCCTTGGATTGTGACTATTTTTATTAAGTTGGATAGATACGTGACTCGATCTTGGCTCTTTGATGAGATGATGGTTCCATTCTTTCAGGCTCTTCGTTCTTCTCCCTTTCTCTGAGTGATAGTTAGGTTTTTCTCGTGTAAATCTATAAACAATCTTTGTGGGTCTCAATATCTATTCTTTGTCAGTATTTGATTGTTGTGTATAGTTATTAAGGGGTTGAGGGTTGTGTGATTATGATTTGTAGAAGAGGCGAGAAAGAACTCGAAGAAACTGTTGGTTTCTTCGTGCATTCTATATTGACTATTGGTTTTTCTTAGTGGATCTAGAGCTATATCTCATTGCAGATGCTCAATGGGTGATTAGGTCGCAACACTGAACATCCGGACCATTTGGGGCGAAAAATCCTTTAAGGTTTGATTTTCTTTAATTTTCTGCAATTTTGTAGTTGTTGCAAACTTCGATCCTTAGAATAAGTCATATCGGGGCCTAATAAGTGGTATCAGAGCCACTGTTTTGGGAAAAGATTTGGCTGGTGTTAGTTCTTGGTGATTCTTGGTGTAGATCTGAGGATCTGGTTGAGAGTTTCATATACTTTGTGAGGCAAAATTAGTTTTTCCTCAAAACTCGTTTGAACTCGCTATCAACTTTGTTTTATCGTCTACTTTTACTAAGTCTTAGTGGTTTAGAAACCTGACTCGCTATTGTATTATGGTGGTTTTTTGACTTGAACTGAGTCTGTGTGAGTTAAGGTATCTCATACTGATTCATGCTGAGTTCGTAACTCACTATTGAGTTTCCACTGAGTCTTCGTGACTCGTTTTCTTCCACATGTATTAGAGGTTTTGGTGCAATTCTGGTATTCTCTTATTACTTCCCTCATTCTGAAACATTAAGGTTTCAGACTGGTATTTTCTAAAAAAACCTTTTTAATTTGCTATATTTCTGTTAAGTTTGGAATTGGTTATTAAGGTAAGTGATCCTCCATTGCTTTCCTACGTCCAAGATCTCCTGCGAGGATTTTGAAATTTGAGAGAGTAGTGGAACCTAGGGTTACCAGTCCTTAAACCCCTTCAAACAGTAACATTCTTCTTCAATTGTTTTAACATTGATTTGTGAATTGCATGATAAAAAGATATATTTGTTATTATTTGTTTTATTCATCTACTCACTTATCTTATTCATTCTATAAAATGTCTGAATCATTATACTCTGTGTGCTATATAATTGCAATTTTGTGTACATATCTGTCATCATGTCTACTACACATAAATTTGAAATTGAGACATGGAATGGGACTGGAGACTTCAGTCTCTGGCGCCAAAAGATGATGGCTCTATTACTGCAACAAAGTTGTGTTACAGCCCTTGATGGTCAATAGGCTGTAAAAACTAGTGCTTATAGGAGGCAATAATTAGATGATACTGCATGGAGATCAATTTTCTTACACTTTTCTAATAATGTGATCAGAAAAGTTGGTGAGACTACCTCTGCATAGGTTCTGTGAACTAAGTTGGAAGCTCTTTATTTGACTAAGATAATACTAAACAAATGTTATCTCTTAAGGCAATTTTATAACTTTAGGTTTGATCCCTCCTCTGATTTGGAAGAAAATCTTAACAAATTCACAAAATTGATTCAGGACCTAGCAAATTGTGATGAAAAGCTTTATGATGACCAATAAGTTGTTGCTTTACTGAACTCACTTAGATAAATATAAGGACATCAGAAATGCCTTAGAATATGGGGGCAAGATCTTACCATTGATATAATAACATCAGCCCTGAGGAACAAAGAACTTGAGTTGAAAGTTGAGTCAAAAGACTCTAAATATGGGGAAAGGTGCACATAAAAGAGAAACTGAATCATAATAAAAAACAAGCCATATATAATTACAATCCTCACAAGGAAGGAAAAAATTCAGAATTTTAAACTTAAAGAGAAAAACAAAAGTCATGAGATATCTAAGAACCAAATAGGAAAATGTTATTACTGTGGAAAAACAGGGCATATAATAAAATATTGTTTCAAGAAAATTTCAGATATGAAAGATAGAAACAATTCTGATGGTTCTGCAACTCTGGCATGCAAGAATGAACCTGATATTTAGGGGGTGGTTCTCGTGAGTACCACCAGAAGAGACTCAAATGAGTGGGTCCTTCACTCTGGTTGTACGTTTCTCATGTGTTCCACTAAAGAATATTTTTATGAGTTTGTTGACCTCAATGGAGGACAAATCCAAATGGGAAATGATATGAGTTGTCAAATAAAGGGAATTGGAAAGATTAAATTGTTGTTCAATAACTACATTCTTGAACTTGACAACACTAGATATGTGTCTGAGCTTAAAAGAAACCTAATTTCCTTGGGACAATTATATGACAAGTACAATATCATGATTCATAAAGGTCTGCTGAGACTAAAACAAGACAATAAAAGTGTGATCTTCTCTCTTAAAATAAATGACATACACGCTGTCTCTGCTGAACCTATGGTAATCCATTGTTCTGTAGCCTTAAACTCAGAGTCAACAAGTCTTTAATTTGGCATAAAAGACTTGACCACATTTCATAAAAGACTTGACATCATTTCAAAAAAAGGACCGGCTATTTTGAATAACCTTGGTTGTTTTGGAAATGACAATATTACTGTGTATTTGGAAAACGGAAAATGTTACATTTCAAAAAACCCGTAAATCCACCTCTATTTTGGACTATTTACATGCTGACCTATAGGATCCAGCACCTATAAATATCCTAAGTGGATTTAGGTTCTATGTACTTATAGTAGATGGTTTTTCAAGGAAAATATGGACATTTCTTCTAAAACAAAAATATGCTACTTTTCAAACCTTCAAACAATGGAAACTAATAATTGAAAACCAACCAACAAGAAAATCAAAGCATTAAGAAATGATAATAAACTTGAGTTTTGTAATTCAGAATTTGATTCATTTTGTAAAGAATTTGGAATTCTAAGACACAGACTGTAACATACACTTCTCAACAAAATGGTTTTGTTGGGAGAATGAATAGATACCTATTGGAAAATGTAAGGTGTATGTTGTACAATTCTAGTCTTCCTAAGTTTTTCTGTGGTGAAGCCCTGAAAACTACAACTTATCTTATAAATAGAAGTCCATCTAGTGCCATTGGTTTTCAAGTCCCTAAAAAACTGTGGTATGGAGAAATACCTTATTACAACAGACTTAAAGTTTTTGGCTGCACTGCTTATTCACATCAAAGTGAAGGTAAACTAGAACATAGGTCCTTAAAATGTGTTTTTCTAGACTATGGAGAGGAAATTAAAGGGTATCGATTGTGGGTCAAATACCGAAATGGTTATAAAGTGATTGTTAGTAGAAATGTCATCTTTAATGAAAATGACATGCCCTATAATGAATTATTTGATATTAAGACTTTTGAAACTGCGCCTGTTAAAGAAATTGTCCTGGAAAATCAAACTGAAAATATTTTTAATCAAGATGATTTGATTGAGGTGGAGTCCACTCAATTTGTGTCAAATCATGAGCAAACTGAATTTGAAAATGAAAATGAATCTGCTGATCTCACTCTTGGTGATTATCAACTAATTAGGGACACATAGATGAGAGATATAAGACCCTCCACCAGATTCAATAGTGATGAATTTGTTACCTTATTTCCTACTTTGACTCCTTGAATTTTAAGTCTGGTACTTTTGACGATGTCATTAAATGTTATGACGCAAAATTCTGGAAAGAGGCTATGAATGAAGAAATTGACTCTCTTATTAAAAATGAGAATTGAATTTTGGTTGATAGACCTAAAAATCAAAAGATAGTTGATTGCAAGTGAATTTTTAAAATTAAACAAGGAGATTCTAATCCAAAAAGTAAAAGGTATAAAGTCATATTAGTGGTTAAGGGGTTCACTCAAAGAGGAGCGGATTATAATGAAATATTCTCTCCAGTGACTAAGTATACCTCAATCAAAATTCTATTAGCTCTCACTGCTCACTTTAACTGGGAATTGGATCAACTTGATGTTAAAACAACTTTTCTGAATGGTAACCTTGATGAGACTATATACATGAATCAACCTTTGGGGTTTGAAGTTAAGTCCAAAACTGCAAAGTGTAACTGTTAAAGAAATCACTCTATGGGCTGAACAAGCCTCCATGCAATGGTATATCAAATTTAACTTCTATGTGCAGACATTGGGCTTTGTAAAAAGCAATTATGATTCATGTTTCTTTTTGAAATGGCCACATGTTTCTTTTTCAAAGGGTCAGGTGGACCCGAATCCATTTATTTGATATTATATGTTGATGATATGTTATTTTCTTGTCATGATAGCTTTGAAATTGATTTCATTAAGTCAAAATTGAAATTCAAATTTGAAATGAAAGATTTGGGACAAGCTAAAATGATTCTTGGAATGGAAATAGAAAGAGATAGGAATAATTGCATATTGTTGTTAAAACAAGGCTCTTATGTGAAGAAAATACTTGAAGAATTTTCTATGATTGAGTGTAAACATGTTACTTTGCCCATTGCTAATCATTTTAAATTGACTAGTAAACAATTACCTAAAATAGAAAATGAATTCAGAAGAATGGAAAATGTACCTTATGCAAACAATGTAGGTTCAATAATGTATCTCATGGTGTGTACTAGACCTGACCTAGCACAGGGAATTAGCATATTAAATAGGTTTATGGCCAACCCAGGTGAAACATAATGGCTGGCTATGAAATGGATATTGGGATACCTTAAAGGCTCTTCTGATTTATGTTTAGAATTTAAAAGAAGTAATGAAAGAGTAAAATTGAAATGTTACACTGATTCTGATTTTGTTGGTGACTTAGATAAAAGAAGATCCACATCTTCTTACAATTTCATCAGTGTGATAGATGCATTAGTTGGAAGTCACAATTACAAAAATTAGTTGCCTTGTTCGCAACTGAAGCTAAATATATTGTTGCATGTGATGTTGTAAAAGAAAGTATGGGGTTAAAAGGTTTGTTAAATGAAATTGGATTTGTGAATGACTCTGTTAGGATTTACACTGATAATCAAAGTGCCATTTATTTGAGCAAAAATTCTGTTTATCATGATAGAACTAAGCACAGACATAAAGTTTCATTTTGTAAGAAATATGGCAGAAAAAGGTTTGATATGTCTAGTTAAAATTCCTACAGAATTTAATCCTTCAGATTTTGGGACTAATGTATTACCTTTAAATAAATTTAGAAATTGCTTGAAGATTCTGAACATCACCTGATGTTGTGATAAGTAGAACTTCAAATATTGTTTTGTAAAAGAGTTGAACTAATTTTGAATTTTTTTTACAGGTCGTTAGAACAAATGAAGCAATGTATATATAAGATAACTAGATCCATTAGGAAGGCCAAGGAATAGCTCAGTAAGGTGGAAATTGTTAATGTATTTGGGCTTTACAATTTGTAATAGAGGCTAGATAGAACTTGAAGAAACTGTTGGTTTCTTCATACGGGTTTTTTTCTAGTGGATCTAGAACTATATCTCGTTGTAGATGCTCAACGGGTGATTATGTCGCAAGAATGAACATCTGGGCCTTTCGGGGTGAAAAAATCCTTGTGTTCTGATTTCCTTCCAATTTCTCCAATTTTGTGGTGTTTGGAAACTTCGATCCTTAGTAATACTTGGTTTGGGGCCTAACAAATAAGATCCTCACGACCTTATATAGATTCACCTCATTTGAATGGACGATAGAACTTAATCCCACACAGTGGTTGTTATTGATACTCTAGAATTCTTTACAATATGAGAACGTTTTAGAAAGGTACTAAATACGTTCTACAAGTTTCTATTGGTTTCCTACATGAATATTTCACAAATACAACATCATGCATGTCTTAACATTCTAAAACGCTCCAATGTGCCTTCCATGGAAAACGAACATTCAGTTTTGGCTCCTCACCTTGGTATTGCAGCGCTTAGCCTTTGACTCCCTACCTAGAGCTATTTCGTCATTTAGCCTTTGGCCCCTCATCTCATGCACTCCTGAATGCATTCTTTGTTCCTGCAACAAGTTGCATTCTGGATAACCTCTATTCAGTCTATGTTTAATGGAAATCAGTCCAATATCCCCATACCCTATCTAGTATTAAGAAGTTATTTACACCCATTATCTCATATTTTAACCATGCCTTTTTTTTTTTAATCATCTCAATTCTAACTGCAGAATAATCAAGCACATACTTGGGGATCTAACAGGCAAGAAAATTCATTGATTTTCATAAACCATTTATTGTTTTTTAGTATGCTATCATATAAACATTTTAGCATCAATTATTTGTTCCTTGTTACTTAGTCATGCATTGTATTGAATTGAACATGATCATGGCATCAAAATTATATTTTTTTATGATTTATTATTATTAGGGTAAATTGCAGCAAATATTCTTAATCTTCTTTGCAATATTGGACCCAACCTTTTTTTTTTTGGACAACTGTGTCCCTTCACTTTGATAAATTAGCGGGATTCTCAGAAGTTAATAAAATGAAAAGTCAAAAATTACTTCGCTTTTTGATCTATTTAGATAATTTTGTGAGAGTATCTTATCTAATTGTAAGAACTTTTAAAGAAAATTGACCCAACATAGGGGTCGTGTAGTGTTGGGGCAGGTAGGATGGGGGTGGATGGGGGTGAAGAAGATGAACAATGAATTTTATTATTATATTTTTATGTTTTAATTCTTTTGTTTTGTGATATCTAAAAAATCATTCATTTATTTAGTTTTTATTTACAATAATAAAATGATCATTTTACCCTTTTTAGATTATATATTTATTGGTCAAATTAGTTTACTAGCAAAAAATTGGATGGTGATTGAGTGATGAAGTGCAATGCGTCTAATTTATGACTTGGATTAAAGTGAGTGACTTATGAAATATGCTAAGTGTGTCTTTCAGTGCAACGTATTAAAATTCGGTGACATTTGAAAGTATTTTAAAGTTAAGTGAACAAAATGTGATGGTTGTATAAGTTCAGTGACTAACGAAACATTTAACTTTGAAGAAGAAAAATTAATAATGGTTAGTTTCGGCACTTCACAATTCTTTTCCTTCAAAAAAATCCTTAAAAATGATAGAGAGACTATCATCAAAACAAACTTCGGATTGTGTCTATTGACTTTTAAAAGCTGGAGAAACATTTATATTTGTATAAAAAATAAGAAGTTCCTTGACAAGGTTTTTTTATAAAAAATTTAGCATATTCTGATAAAAATTCATAAAATTTATAGTTGAAAGATTGATAAAAAAGTTGGTAGTCTCATTAAACGTGTGGTAAAAATATTTGTGACTTTGACCTCAAATATTTAACAAATTTTTAAGTTATATCAAACAATCACTAAGTCACTAAATTGCTGTATTCATCACCAATTTATGAGGCAGTGAGTCTCATAATTCACGGTTCAATGAATTAAAATGCATTTCAAACTTTCATCTCTGTAAGATAATAAACCGAGGATCCACTACTAGCTAAATTGGAGATTGCCAGTAGGGCTAATAAAGATAACAATACTCATTTATATATAGGTATAAGCTTAACTTCCAAGTCTTAATTCTCCTATAAGCTATGACAAAAAATTCACTTTTGTTCAATAGACCTTTCAAAAATAACAGAAGAACCAGTCTGTCATTAAACCCAAAAGATTATAAAAGCATGTTAAAAAGGTTCTCTTCGATTTCGGCATTAAGGTCTAGTTCAAGTAATAAGAGTGAAGTCTTACTTGGTCAATGAAATGGTTCAAGTCTCATTTGTTGGAAATGTAAAATTCAAAAAATAAAAAAATTTCTCTCGAAATCGTTCTTCACTTTACAAACTCGGAACGTTTTTGTGCAGGTTGCCACATTTACCATGACAATAAAAATAAGTATACGAAAACACCACCATAGCCTAGACATGGTGTTTAGGCCTACACTTGGACTCTATGGAGGCATTAGGAGAGACCCTGTCCTTCTAGTTGGCAAAATTATAAATCCTTAACTTCAGTGGTACATTTATACTGAATACTCCACTGTCCAAACACCATTGCCTACCCCATTGCCTTGGTTTCCTTTGCATGCTCCATTTGTGTTTAATTTTAATTGACTTGAGTGCAGGTTTTTAGCCATAAACAGTAATGGGCTGGTATGAAGGTTTACCAATCGGAACAAAGCCCCAAAATTTTGCAACTTGACTAAATCCTCTCAACAAAGCCCCAATATGAGTTTTCAAGAAGACCATAAAGTTGAGCATAAATTAAAATGTACCACAGCTAGCCACTATGGTATAAATGACAAAAGACAAATTTCTCATGACTTGTCTCAATGAAGCAAAAGTGGCGAAAGGATTTTTCACTATGCACAGAGTGAAAGTGTCTTTCATTTAACATAAAATAAGTTAATGTACGTGTCACAGGTAGAAAGAGCTAGTCGAGCTGCTTACCAGTCCGACATAAGAACTTGATATGTTTTCTTGATTTGTATGGTGGAAAGTGATTGAGGTTAGACAATATATACATGTTCAAATCTTGGGTAGTCTTAGCATATTGCTAAATGGAAATGTGAAATAGATTTATGAATGATAAAGACTAAAAGACCCCAAGTCGGCAATGGTCCCTCCTTTGAAGGCTAGCTAATCCCATGTCCTATTAAATTCAAGTCTTTCTGTCTTTCTTCTTGTTGCCAAGGCAACTTCTGCCATTCCATGTTAGCAGCCCAATTAATTAATTTCATGCAATTTTTTCCTTGTAGATTGCCAACTGTGATTCAGGCTCCACCCATCTTAGAGGTGGCTGGTCCATGAAGGCTTTTAATCTGAGAAAGGTGACCGGCAATTCACTTTTGGCCCACCAATTTATCAAGTTCAATTTTATATCAGGTACATTTCATTCAACGTAATTACACTTTCACTTTGATGTCAACCACGTATATATTCTTCAATTTTGCTTCAATAGATAGTTACACTTTGATGTGATTTCAATCAGATAACTTTGTCCAATTCTGTAATTAAAATTGATGAAAATTGATGACATGTCAACCAAAATAGCATGGGTTACTCATATAAATAATCGTAAGGGGAAGAACCCACACATGGAGGAGCAGTATGAGCGACCCAGGTTTTGTGCGTGCTGGAACGAACCCAGTTTAAGGGGAAGTTGGTCAATCCTTTTCCAGCAGAGGTCCCAAAACCAACCTATCTCCTCCTGGGGTAAATGGCTGAATCCGCAGCGGATTTGTGAAGTAATTGACAAGACAACATACTGTCAACGCGCCTCTGCACACCTATGCGGTCAAATCCCCAAGCTAGAAATAGGAGATATGAGGATCTTAATATTAATATTAATGGCTTGGTTGATTGATTGATTGATGTTAACATGAGCCACTGGATCTAGTTGAACCATGTGCCCTGTCATCCGACGGACCTCGTGCACTCTACCTTAAGTATAAAAACCCACACTTAACACTGGGGAAGGGTAATGCAAATTTATACATTCAAAGTAAACATTCACTCTCTCACTACTAAAAGTTCACTCCTTAAACCAACCCCCTTTTTATCAACAAAATAAGGACATTGTAACTCATAAAACACTCGGAATTATTCCCTTCTTTGATTTACCTACAATATTGGTGATTTGATTTGAATAATACGTTGTGATTCGGTTTATGTGGATGATAGTTTCTACTTATCTATTGGCCACATCATTGGTCCATTTTTTTGGGTCAACAGTATGGCTGCCATTTATTTCACTAAAGCTACACTTGTTCTACGCCATAACTAACGGTATGATCATCATTTATTGAATATCATGTCATCAATTTTCACAAGTCGATTTGGGCTGAGTTTTCTCGAATATAATCAAATCAAAATGCAGTTATCAATTAAACAAAATTGAAGTATGTTGAAGATGTTTGTTGATTTTTGGAGGCCCGGTAATACTAAATTTTTTTGGCCCAATCTCAAGTGTCCCAACTAGTGATCCATCATAATAGAAGAATCACCATAGTACATATAACTGAAATTTTTTAAAGATTTTGGTATCAATGTTTCTCTTTAAAATTTGGTTTTCGAGAATTTCCTCTAACTCTACATTTGTCTAGGGGTCTGTGTGAGAATCCTAGAATCTGAGGAGATTAGGGCTTCGATTCAAGAAACCAATTTTTTTAAAAAGTTTTTAAAAAAAAACATTTTTCTTACAACTATGTAGATACTGAGATATACCAAAATTCTTTAATCATGTTTTGACTTCATGGATATACTGTTGACTTGTACTGACATTCGAATTGATCTGTTCAGGGGTTGAGATTACTGTTTTTGAAATTGTTCTTCGTTGGAAGTACATTTTTCTAACCCCCTTCTACTTACTATGTGTGAGCATAATTGTATAGTAACTTCAATTCTATTGAGTAATCTGTGGATTATTCTTGCATACTACTGCCTTATAAAATTGGATTATCTGACATTGTTGACTATGATATATCTTTGGCTATATCATATTTGTACACTGATCATACTATTGTACAACATGGCTTCTAAGGTAGATGTTCAAGTTTAGCATGGCAAATGAGACTTTAGTCTCTGACACCAGAAAATTAAGGCTCTTATGTTATAGTTAAAGTGTGCCAAGGCAATTGATGAATCTTGGTCAGCAACCTTATCTCAAGATAGGAAAACTAAACAAGATGAATTGGCCTGGAGCACTATGTTCTTACACTTATCTGATTTTGTGATTAGGAAAATAGGAGAAACTAAAACTGCTGGAGAACTTTGGGCTGCCTTAGAAAAACAACACATCAACAAGACCCTACCAAATAAATGTTTTCTCTAGAGACTCTTCTTTAGTTTTAAGTTTGATACTAGCATTATATTGAAAGAGCATATAGATAGATTCAATAGGATAACACAAGACTTAACAAATTGTGGGGAGAAGATCTCTGATGACCAGAAGGTAGTTGGTCTACTTAATACTCTAGGAGATAAATATAAAGATATAAAGAATGCTCTAGAGTATGGTAGGAGCGATCTTACTGTTGAAATAATTCGCAGTTCTCTTTTGAACAGAGAACTAAAATTGAAATCTGAACACAAAGAGGTGTTCCATGTTAAGGGTATGGGAAGAAATCAGAAATCATATACTAAAGATGTGAGTAATTTCAATCATTCCA
>CAIGRH010133063.1:0-11391 GCA_903798295.1 Fraxinus nigra | reverse complement strand
GAGTTGAGGTGGGCTGGTTTTCTTTAACAAGAACTCCTGCCCATTTCCTCTCCATATGGCTTTCACACAGACACAAAATCATACTTACAGAGACAATATATAGATACAGAGTCCCTCAGTTGCTCAGGGACAGAACAAGTTGAACCAATAGTTCATTTTGAGAAAATTGCACGATTGGTCCACCGACTTATGTATTTGAACAAATATTTTCTTAATTTATTATTGGTGTGGTTTCTATGATGTTGAAAAATTTATATCAACAATTTAGTGATTGGCTCGACCCGAAAAAAACTTGGGCAACTTGAAGAAACTTAATTCGTGACCCAACACTTTGGATGTCCCTAGTGAATTGGAGGTGATATGTGAGTTAGTTCATTCCTTTGGTAAGTTGAGACTTTGGTTATATGGGCCACTTGGTGGATTTGTCTTTGACCCAATGTGGTATATAACCTCACTATATATCCGTTACATTTCTTGTAGCTTCAATGTGTGTATATTTACAATAGAGTACAAGAGATTAAGAGAGTCGTTCTTGAGAGTTTCTTGATATTCAATCATTGTTTTCCTTTCATCTTTCCTCCATTGTGATATTGTAATTATCACCACTATTATCCATTGTCACTGTGAAGCTTACGGCAACTAAGTGTAAGAGAATAGTTGTATGTTGAGCTTCCTCGATTGGTGTTCATTTGGTTGAACAATAGAGCCAGGTTTCAAGATTTTGAAGTGTTTCAACTTACATATGGTATCAGAGCATATGGTATTGAGAAATCTGGGAAAAAATGTGTAAAACAGTTGGAAATCGACAAAAAATGAAGCTCAAAACAAAAGCAAAAAACTATTGAATCTATAAACTTGATTTTCGACCAAACCAGTGGCCATTTGGAGAAACCAAGGCCAGATTCTTGATCTGTTGGAGGAGGCGCACCTGCATGGCTGGTGAGTGTGGTGGTCCACGACATTGCGCGGGTGCGCACGGGTGGTTTTTCGGCGACTTTTGATAGTTGTTCCCGGAGGCATGATGGACTTTGGGATGGCGTCTTTTTGAGTGATATAGTGAAATTTGGACGATTTTGTCCTTAGATATTCGGGTGCCGAGTGTTGTTGATCGGTTGCAGCAGTTGCTAGAAACTTTAGGGCGAATAATAATGGTCCTAAAGATGTAAATTCACATTTCTTGTAATTTACGGACCCTCAAACTTGGTCCGCGTTGATAAATTAGTTTATCCATTTTAAACTCTAGTATTAGAAAGTCATCGTGTGGGGTGACATTAAGTTTGAGGTTATCGTGTGAGATAACCATTGCTTGTTGCTAGAATTTATGAATTGCATGCTTTATTTTGAAATGTTGGATTTGACTGCAAGTTGATATTTGCTTATGTGTTTAATTGTCATTTTAAGTCACTGCGTGAGAAACTGATTTTGTTGATATACGTCCGTGTTGCATTGATTATTATGTTAAAATACCTGAACACTACCCGTTTGACCATTCCCTTTAATATCGAGATCTCAAATATCACGAAACCATGAGAATCTAGAACGGTATATACTGTGACTTTAGTATTACTTTGTATGACCTAATTGTGCATTTTGGTTGTTTTGTTTTCAAAAATGACTTCACATTTTAAATTACGAATTTTCAATGAAAAATAAGACTCTTCAATTTGACAATAAAAAATGGAGCTTTTAGTTCAACAAAAATTTCAAAAGTCATTGATAACAAGTTTTCTGCTAATTTAACTAAGGAACAAAAAGAAGAATATGACAAACTTACCTACACTTCAATTATTTCACACTTATCCGATATTGTTTTAAGAAAATATGAAAAACTTAAAACCACAAAAGATCTTTAAAAAAAGTTGGAAGACTTGTATTTATTTAAGTCTACTCCTGACAAATTGTATTTACTCGAAATATTTTTCAGTTTTAGAATGGATTCTTCAAATGATCTTGATGACAATTTGGATGTTNCAATACATTTTTAATTATGATGAAAAGGTGTCTGAAACCTATAAAAGCATTATTTGCTTAATTCTATGCCTATTTTATATATGAGGGTTAAAAATGCAATTACGTATGATAATGAGACTTTAACACTCGAGATTATCATAGATTCTTTTAGGAGTAAGAAAATTGAGATTAAGGCTAAAAAAGACGATAAGAGAACTGGTGAATTACATAAGATGAGAAGTAGAACGTAGTTTAAGCAAATAATCTCGGTAAGGCTTAAAATTGTAGTGACTTGAGTAGTGACTCGAGTGATGAAGGTGGTAAAAAAAGGACAGGGATTGGGACAAGTCATGTGGTAGGAGGGGTTACAGTTAAGGTAAAGCTAGACATTTTATGAGGGATCATCCTAAGAAAAATGATAAGTAGAAAGGCAAGGCGAGAGATGAGGCTAATGTAGCCACTGGGTCTAGTTATGGCTAGAGTGAAGTTTATTGAGAATAAACTTAGTTAGTAGTTATTGTATGCACATATATGTAATTCCTTCTGCATGTCTGATTGCTTAATTCTATAGCATTGCTATATGTTACAATTTAAATCTTTTTGATGTGTGTAATTGCATGAATTTGATAGTAATCTTATTACTCTGTGTAATGTTTTTGCATGCATAGTTTGGTTGTGATGCAATAGAAGTAAGTATGTATGTTGGTAATGTGGAGTATAGATGACTGATGGTGTACTGGTGATATGTACGAGGATGTGGATAGTGACACTTGGATCACAAGAGGTGATACGATTATATGTTGGAATCTTCTATCTGTGAGAATCCTAATCGGGTGGAGTGTGAGAATGACACTCCTATCACTTCCGTTAGGTGGAGACACATTATCCACTTATGTTGAGAGATGGGAGGTAGTGATATAAAATCATCCCATGGACTTAGGGTTTACAGTGGTTTACCAGTTAGACTTGAATATTTACTAGTCTAGTGAGCATGGTTGGCGATGAGATACATATTATCGAGATGCTAGCTATACGAAATGGGATAGAATAAATGTGGTTAACTTGTTATTATGATGTTCTTTGCTAGCTAAACATATTTGAAAAGATCTGTGTGTTGTTATGTTATATCTTTATCGCATATTTTATGTGCTATTAATTGATTATTGTGATACATAACCTAACTATATATCAATCGCATTTCTTATAGCTTCAGTGTGTGTATTCACAATAGAGTAGAAGAGAGGCTAACACTTGTGGGAGTTTCTTGATATTCAACTATTGCTTCCCTTTCATCCTTCCTCCTTTTGTACCATTATCCTTTGTGGGTGTAAAGCTCATGGTAACCAAGTGCAAGAGAATAGATGTGGATCGAGCCTCCTCGGTTGGTGTTTGTTTGATTGAAAAACTGAGCTTGATTTCAACATTTCGAATTGTTTTCGCTTACATATGCTTTTGTATGAGTACATTCCATAGTGCACACAATTTCCTCCTCGTGGAGGTTCGCAGATCGAACTGACCATCTCGGATCAAGGTACATTCTCGTGCGTCTAGCATGTTGGATTTGTGAACTTGAATAATCAGGTTGCTATTCGTATTGCTTCTAACCCAATTTTCTATGAACGTACTAAGCACATAGAGATTGATTGTCATTTTGTGCGAGAAAGTTAGTGATGGTTTCATTAAGCTGTTGCCTATTTGATCTAAACATTAACTTGCTGATGCTTTTACGAAGGCATTGCCAGCTTCTCTTTTATTCACCTTATTATCTAAGATGGTTGTCATCAACCTTCATTGTCCATCTTAATTTGGAGTAATAGAACTTGACTTTACAGACAGGGACGGACCTACACAGGGGCCTATAGGGGCATGTGTCCCAGTAGAATTTGGGGTTTTTTTTTAAAATTAAATATATATAGAAAAAATCTAAAACCTACCCTTCTCTCCAGCTGCCCAGAAGTACGCCCCTGCCTCTTCTCTGCTTTTTCTCTCTGTCTCCACTCTCTTTCATTCTGTTTCCAAGCACCGAGAGTCCGATCCGTTCCAAGCTCCAACTCCCATCGCCGGCTCACTGATCCTATCAGCCTGTGACGAGGTAACTTGTGTGTATATATACACTGATACACACACACACACACATTTTTCTCGAAAACTGCTGCTCTTAGTCCAAAGTAGAAATGCACACTTATTCAGTTTTCTCTCACGCCAACTAGCCCATACACACACATACACAGAGTGACAGAGAGAGACAATTCTTCTGCATTTGGGTTTTCAATTTGACGATTTAGATATGTTCTCAAGGCAAAACTGAGAGAGAAATATGAAAATGAACTCAGTTTCTAATTGGGTTTTGTTCATCTGCTTGTCGGTGTTTGTTGAATGTGTGCTGGTGCAATGTCGTGTGACTGACATATGATAGAAAGGCTATAGTTATCAATGTGAATCAGTGATTTAGGGATTTTGGAAATTGAATCAATTGATAGTGATTTCTAATTATGGCTTTTAGGGATTTTGATGAAATTGAGTAGGCAATTGTGATTGTGAAGCCGTTGATAGGGATTTTTGTGAAGCTGTTGTCTGTTGATAGACAATTGTGATTGATTTCTTTGTGAAAGTTATATTGTGCCCCCTAGTTTCGAAAGTCTGTGTCCGTCCCTGTTTACAGATGATATTAACTGGAGCTTTGCAGGTGAAGCTAGCTGGAGCCAGCAAGTGAAGTTAGCTATATTGGTTTGAACAAATTTAGTTAGTTAGTTTGTTAGATTCTCTCTTCTACTTGTAGCACATTGAACTGCATTGTAATTAACTTTTTGATAAACAAGAGATGAACACATTTTTCTCTCTCCGTTTATGAGTTTATTCAATAATGTTCTTGTCGAAATGAAGGTTAGGATAGAGCATCCTGCTGGTTATGAGTATTTGAGTTCTTCAATATGCTACTTTTGTTATAGAACTTTCTATGTGGCCCTGATCTTATTTTTTCGGGCAGTATAAGACATAATTTATGTTAATGCATAGACAATGTTTTTTTATATAACCTATATAGGCATTTCCCAATAAGTATTTGTTTCCTGGTTTTTATAATAAATGAGTTGTTTTGGAAAAAAAAAATTAGCATTTGCAATTTATTTTGAAGGGAGTTTTTAGCACTTCTCTTTTCTACCCAAAAAAGTACTTTTCTCCACTGAGAATGTTCTTCCATGCTGTTTATGTCTTCTCATGGAGGCATTTGTTTGCATTCGTATATTCTTGTTGATCTTATGTTGTAATGGCTTCTTTGGACCACAAGACCAGCAACACTTATTCGTTGTGACCTTTCAGATATAATGCCTTCTAATTTTTTCATAATGATCTATTGACTGCTAAATTTGCCAGGCTGATTAAAGAATTAACCATGAAAATAAAGATGAAGACAGCAGAAATCTTCTCGAGGTTACCAAGGAACTGAATGATGTGAAGCAAAACATGGTAAGTTTCTAAATTTCGTTTATACTTGAAAATGAGTTAGATACACACTTAAGCGAAAATATTTGAACTTATTAATCATGGCAATGCGTTCTTTTGTTTTTATTTTCTAAGTTCTCGATGTCATTATTTTGTCCAATGCACCCATCTACCCACACCCACACCCACACCCACACCCTCACCCTCACCCCCATCCCCTACTGGCCAAGAGTTCCTTTGTCTTAGCCTTATGTGAAGTATTAGAGAATAAGCATGTACAACAATCGAGTAAGTTGTTAAAATATGGATCCATGCATGGGAAGGAGAAGGACAGCATATCAATCAATATGACAAAGGTTTTATCTGCTGGTTGTTCATGATTAAACTTTTTGTCTTGATTTTAGAAGTGCATTTCTGTTTAAATGCTCCATCTGACCACTCTATAATCTCTAATTGTTGTTAGATTAAGTGCAGGAAACTTACCAACCAACCATTAATATTCAAGATTGTGCACTACATCAGATCTGAGAGGACATCGAAGATTGAAGATGAGCGTATGCTTACACTATATCTCCCCGTGTTTCCAAGTATGGATAATCTGCTTCTATCTGTCTATAATTCCACCTATCCATGCCTTTGTATTTGTGCACGTGTTTTTGTCAATGTGTACACAAGCACACTTGTGGAGACCGTGAAAGCTGCCGAAATGGTAAGAATGCATTAGAAACAACTTGCCACTTTGTTGATCATTTCGTGCAATTATTTATCTACTTGATGGCTTTCACCTACCTCTTGTTGTTTTTTTCCTGTTTAGTACATTTAATCATCTTCACCAAACATGTAATAGTTATATCCGTCACTCATTGTTTTCCCTGCCTCTTGTTTGGCTTTTCAAACAGATAAAACCGAGACTACAGAATCTGTTAACAATAAAGACAGTGAATTCAAGTTCATCAATACTAGGTTATTGAAAGAAAATTTCTGCTCAAGTTACCTGGTTTTGACTATATATTATTAAGCCGTTTAGTTTATGGCTGCTTTCTCAAATACAAATGGTTTTCCATGAAAGTTTGGGATTTAAAAGTGGTTTTCAATAAAAGTTTGGCATTTTAGTGTGTTATGGTAGTTGTGATGTGTTTTCAGTGAGCTATGGTGTTCGGGACACGATGGATTACAATTCCTAGTCTAGTGTATCAAATATTGGTACCATCTTGTTCACGTGTTAGTTCCATTTTGCAACCCAATCATCCTACTACAGTTACCATCATAATAATGGTGATTAATTTGTTGTTATTTGCCCTTAATTCAATCTTGTCTTTAAAGAATAAGGAAAAATTTATAGAAGTATATGGATTTATCAAAGGTGATTCTAGCAAACGAATTAGTTGATTTGTTTTCTTAATTTAAGGGATTTGGGTAAATTGTTTCCTAGTTTGTTAATTGCTATTTTCTGATATAATAAAGCTTTTCTCCTTTTTCTTGATTGACAGAATTGATAAAAAGATAGCTTTTGTATGTATTTTCTTTCAATTTTTACCACTCGAGTTTCAAATTGATATATATGTTAATGTCTTATACAGAAGTTGAAGTATCGTGTTGTAAATAAGGATATCAATTCTGAATGGAATAAGGATTTAACAATTGGAGTTGGGAAGTTCCGATTAATGTACTTCATCTTTTTTTTTTTTGTTAATTTAATTTTGTACATAAACTGTAGCTTTAAGTCATCTTCTTTACTACAAGTAGTTTATTTTTTTTAAGAGGAGTGTAAGAAAATGATATGTAGTGATGGAATTATTATTTATTGTTATCGCGCAAATAAATTTAAAAATTATTGTGGAATGAGTTTGATATTTGTAAAATAATATATGTAAATATAATAATACATGTAGTAAATTTTTTTTTTTAAAAGAAAGGTAGCAAAATCTCAACATTCAATCAATGTTGCAAACAATAAGGAAATAAATATAGACAACAAGCAAAAAAACTCGAAGAAGTTTGAAAAAAATAAAAGACAACATTCTTTAAATGTCTTTCGCAACGGTCATTGAATGTTGTCATATCCTTGTACTCTAGCAACGTTGAAGCATGCAGCATACATCCAAACATTGTAAAAGACATTTGGCAGCATTTTTTAACGTTGCGAAAGGTAGTTTTTGGTGTAGTGTATCTTAAAATATATTATGCAACATATCAAACGTATAGTAAATCATATTTTGCAATAAACATGACTTGTTATTAAAGATATATCGCTATGAGTATGTGTTGTTGCAAAATAGAATATGTAACAAAAGTCATACCTCTAAAGTAATATTTGCAACAAATATTTTGTTAGGAAAAAAATTATTGGAGTAATCGTTGTGACAAATTCACTTGTCGTCTTTTTAATTTTTTACGACAAATATGCGTTGCGATGACATTATGATGACAAATACCTTGTTGCTATTTCGTACTTTCTATGTCAAACAAATAGTGTTGCGAGTTTATTAATGCGATGAATGAACAAAAGTTGTCGAAAAATAATTCCGTGACTTATATAGCGCAACAATGTTTGCAACAAACATCTTGTTGTCGCTAAATTATTTTTGCAACAAAATCTCAATTTTTGCGACAATTTTTTTTTTTTTCGTGAAACCGGTTGGTTATTTACAAATCCTATGCAACGTGCGATGCACAATTATCAATGTAATTTGCCAGTTATATTAATTACAAACTCATAATAATATTAAGTTTTACTAACTGAAAAGAAAGATTTTTACAAATTATATTTTACACTAATGAATTACTTTACACTTATTAATTATAGAGTTCAACTTAAAACTATATTTCACTTTTTAATGGAAAAAGACATCGATTATATATATATATATATATAATTTACAGTACTTCTTTTCTATTTATTAATGATAAATAAATAAATGTAATTATAACCCCATATTTCTTTTAGATAATCCAAGTAATGGTTCCCCAATCTCAATTAACCTCCAAGACTGCAGACAACCCTTTTTATCTTTGCCTTTTGAACTTGCAATCAAGAGACTTTTGGGACGGTCTTCTTTTATAAACTTGAGTGAAAATTACACCCATGCATGTTTTTTTAAGTTTTCAATTCAAAAATCAAATTTAAATATTCAAAAATTAGGTGATAATTTAAATTTTAAATATTAATAATAATATAATAAGCTAAATTAATCTACAAATGCACCTCACCCCACCAAATTTCACTCTCAAATCATATTCACTTCCATTCTCTCTTCTATTTCTTTCTCTCCCTTTTCTCTTCTCTCTATCCCATCCCTCTCATCTAAAGACTATCGACGACGCTTTTTTATTGTGAGAGCGACGTTCACACTGCTGATGTTGTTGCGTGCGACGCTCACAGTACGCTTCTGCGCAGACAAATGGGGCGTTGCTGCACCCACGAAGCAGCGGTGAATGGCACAACGACGACACAGTGGTATGGTGTTGAATAGGTCTCTGTTGGTGTGATGTTGGTTGTGGTGTTTGGCGACCCCGTAACCTGAGCGACGCGTACAACGATGCTCAACCATGGTTTTGGAGATGGTTTTGGTGTTGTTTCTTATTCCTTTGATTTTTCGGAGTGATTCTTATTGTTGTTACGCAGATGGTGGTGGTAGTCATAAATGGTGGGGGTGGTGTTCTCAATGTTCGATTAGTGTCGATGGTGGGGTAGGGATGGAATGAAAATATTTGTAACCAACTAATTGATTTGGAGTTTTATATTACATGTACAGTTAGTTTGACGAAAAGTATAATAGATAACAATACATTTTAGACCTTGATTTGAATGTTCATTTATTCAAATTAAGCGCCAAAATGCATGCCACATCATCATTTGTCAACAAATGGTATAAACATCTTTTCGACAAGTAGCCTAATTGATTTGGGTGTTTGCGACCAATTATTTGGTTAATTTGTGATCAATAAATAATATATGACCTAAAAAATGTGAGATTATATTAAATCTATAATTGTAACTCATAATTTGATCACGGTCACATATCATTGAAATCAATGTCCATATTCACAAATCAAATAGAACTTATGTTCACAAGTTATAGTTTACAGGTCATAGGTCATATTATATAAGTCATATATCAATGTCAGCAAGTCTCAGATCAAAATTAACTGTAACACATAAAATGTCATATGTCTTTGTGCACTGATAACATATCACAAATTCAAGTTCATAGGTAACATGTCACATATCACAAGTTATATTGCATATGTAACAAATTAAAGTCCACAGGTCATAGGCCATTGAATCAATATCACATATAACAATTTACAAGTTACATTATCACATGTAACAGTTCAAAGGTCACATATCACATGTAACAGTTCACATGTCACAATGCATAAGTTATAGATCTATATCAACATGTCACATATCATAGAGAAACTGGTCACAAATCATTGGATTAATATCACAAGTTACAGTTTATATGTCACATATATCAACAAATCAAAAAGAACTGGTCATGTACTATTGGATCAATATTATAGATAACAATAGATATTTTCAATTTTCGTCACATCAATTCACAGTTTACAAGCCAATGGATATTTTCAATGTCACAATTTACATGCCAATAAATCTTTTCAATTTCTGTCACAGCAGCTCACGATTGGAGCTTCAACACTGCATTGTCAATTCAAAGATAAGAAAATCCAGCAACAATACAATAGTATCTACCACAAATTGTGACTTCGAAACAATTCAAATCTACTTCGGGACGATCACCAAGCTCAATTCACTTCTTCTATTATCACACCAGTTTGTGACCGTCGCCTTAAAAAAAAATATGTTCTATAGTGCCGATAAGTTCCAATTTGTGACTTCAATAATCCAGCGATTTTCAATGAGACAAATCTCAACAGTGAGAATGGAGATTATTTGCTCCGGAGAATTCTATGTAACTTTTCTCTTTTTGATCATCACAATTTGTTAAATTGGAGAGTCATGTTCAAATAGAAACATGTCCTAACTGAATGCTTGATTTTAGGATGGATATTTATTAGAATCTAATATATATACACCTTATGTATGTATTGTTTCCTAAATTTAAGTCAATAGTGTATTTAATGAAAAATCAGTATTATATTCACATTGAAATCAAATTATTTTCATTTTTATTTTAGTCTTTATCTTTAAACTAGTTCGATTGGGAACATATATCTTCCTCAAGTCACGCAAGATATACTCCAACGAAGCTTAGAGCTTGTTTTGTGGCCTATATTTTAATTTACTTTTACCTTAATTTATTTTTAATACTCATTTTAATCACATATTAACATAATAAAATATTCTATACGTAAACCCAAATTTTTTTCCTATTTTTTAACCACACACTCTCTAAAAATATTATTCAAAACATAGTTTTTTTTAAGCTTAAAGGCCAGGGTCTTAATATATTGTTTCCTCAAATTTTATTTATTTAGTTTTGTAACACATCTTTCTTCATGTTTTCATTCCAAATTTTCAATCACTACACCAATGGAACAAAAACATAAAAGAGACAAATGATGTCACTTTATATCTATAAGTAATACGTTATTTATTCTCACGGTAAGACATAAATTACTTGTAAATAATTTATTTAACAAAATTTTCAATAGCATGCATATTTAAATTTGTGTTTGCGTAAAGTTTTTAAGTATAAATTAATTATTAATGGAACAAAATTAATTATTCTTGAAGTATCATATCCACCTTCATCGGGAAGTTTTCGAAGCAAAATCAATGAAATAATGCCTCAATATCTGCAGTTTTTGGCAACGACAAAGGCACCATTTTGGATCAATGCATACCTTTATTTTGCTTACAAAGATGATCACAATAGGGTTTCTTTAGATTGTTGGAAATGTGTTATTTGGTGAATGAGAAATTAAGCCAAATTTGATGAAAAGATGTGTCTTTTCATATGGATCATGACTCTTGGAGATCATAACTTTTGGTATTAATTTTCAATAATTGTC
>CAIGRH010133043.1:0-15796 GCA_903798295.1 Fraxinus nigra | reverse complement strand
TTAGAATTAGACATTTTGATCCTAGGTTGATTGCCGTGTCCATTCGGGTGCAATAAAATTTGTGGAAAAAACAAATCTTTTATGCACTTTAATTAGAATTAGACATTTTGATCCTATGTTGATTTTTAGTATATTTTGATAAAAGTTGATGATATATGTGGTTGAAAAAGTTATGAGTTCGATAAAATATGTGATTAAAACTAATATTTGACTTTAATTTAAATTTTATCAATTTTTTTTAACTAAATCAAATTGGGGCTAAATTTGAGTGAAAACCTTCTCGTACTTTCGAATATATCACTAGTTTTAGCCAATTAAGAAAGGACAACTTCATTATTTGATATGAACTTTCTTTTCGTTATAACAAAATTAAGTTTCGCTCCAAATAATGTTTTTTTTATCCATCTATTGTCACGTATATCTGATACGTTGAATTAAACAAAATTAAATCAGTCATATTTTCTCGCATGTATCATTAGCAATACCTTAGACATAGTAACACAAAGCACGCTAAATTACAAATAGTAATACGCATTCCTACTCTACGGTTTCGAGATTTTTGAACCCTTTAGCTATGTTATTAGATCTCGGAAAGAAATCCACAAACTAGCTAACTGTCAACGAAGTATAAAACGATATGCGAGTAGACCAAATAAACAAAAGGCTCGCATAAAGATCGTGAACCACTCACCATATACCGACTGGCTACAGGTATCAATAAGGAGCACATGGACAAATGAATAAAGCGTGATTCATAATCGAATCAGTTAAACAAAGCCAACAAGGAGCCACCATATGACACAACGTAAAAGTGATCAAACCATCCCAACACTAAACACTAACGCATTTGAATAAAGAAACATGCAATTCAAATATCTCCCTCTCCAATAGCTATTTCTCCTCTTGTTTTAGTTGAAACCTTAAGACTTTTGAGTTTAGGAAGTGAAAGTCATAATTAGATGAGATGATTTGTTGATTGTATCTACATTGATATTCGATTGTAATTGTTTCATCAATAAACTCGTTTAATTCAATTTGTACTGTCAACATATTTTATTGACATCTATTCGTCTACATTCTTGATTCTGCATCCTATTGATCATTCAAGTATTCTTGTCGATCTCTCTAGCTTCAATTCATGTCATGTCCAAAACTCGTAATCTCAGCAAAACCCACATTTTTCTTTAGCACCGTGGCAAGGTTCAAGGCGTCAAATCCTTCTCCGGTCAACACTAGCTGTTTCTTCTCCTCCCCCTCTATTGCTACAGATATCGTCCCTACATTATATACCCATAAATTAACTTTTCCTCTTCTCGAATGTACTTTAAATTTTTTAATATGATAAATACACTCATGGAGAAGTAGATGCAATCTTCATAGCTTTTATTCTTCTCTTGCTGGTAGACTTGTTCCCTATTTTCTACATGACTTCATAGGACACGGGACACCATTAACTTTAAAACATGAATCAGAAACTTTAGAATCTTGGGATAAAAAGATCATGAAATTTTTTAGTTACCATGTTGTAAGATATTCATGTCTATGTGTGTCGATACACGTACATGATTGCGAATGTTGAGACTCACCATAAACTTAAAAACATGATTGTCGATACACGTACATCAATCAAATAATGGATAATGAATTTAATTCAAATGTTGAGATTCACAGTAAATTTATAGACTACTAAATTGACGAGTCATGTCATTTATTTTCATTGTTGACTTTATGTTCATTGTTAATTAAACACCGTCCTTAATTTATTTTTTAATATTGACTCTCAAGAAAAAATTGCTGTGTTAGGTCCACAAATTATGACCTTTACAGCAACATTGTCCTTAATTTCCAACCTTTCTAGATGGCAACTTCAAAGATTAAGGATAAATTTTCATTGAATAATAACTTGTATAATCTAACAAGTAATTTTCTAGACAAACTTGAGAAGTGAGGCGTGACCCGTCTAAGTCTTTCGAAATCCATGTCAAAACGTGGTTTGACCACGGAAGATAGGAGATTTGTATTAAGAATTTTCAACTGAAATTCTTCTGTAGCTTTCAGAATAGAAAAATTGCCAAGAGAGATTTTCAGCTTTGTAGTGCAAGTATAAATCATGTAAAAAGTAGACCACAAGAGTGCTTTTCCATGGAAAAATCAACTTTATTTATTCTCTTTTTGAATTAGCAAATAATTTAGAGAAACCATTCTAATGTTATGTATCTGTCAATGACATGTATTAAGTAACAAGAATTAGACATGTTTTTGGAGTCGGTCTACGGGCGTTGTGTGCAGGACGATCTTTACCAAATGTGAACGATTGTCGAAAATTAAATAAATTGGTCTGCAATATTCATCGCAACCCACCATCACAAAACCACGACGTAGAATATAATCTAATAGTACTCGAAAGACTCAAATATAGTCAATCAAGAAGGTTAGAGCTCGGATCCAATCAAGATCCATGAAGACTAGTCGCTAGACACAAGTCAAATTCTCGTTTTCATGACTAAAATGTAGTTTGACATGTTTGATACAATGAATCTCACTTTATTAAACACGAATAAAAAAATAAAGATTGTGAAAATATTTAATGCATGTTTGACCCCCATTAATTTAGTTTTTATAATTTTCTACGTGATTATTTTTTACCATACTTTTACACAATAAAATATTCTACACGTACTCAAAAAAACCTTTTCCATATTTTTCTAACCACACATTCTCAAAATTACTATTCAAAACTCTTTTTTTCTACAATAATGGTTGTCAAACAAGCTCTTAACTAACTCTACAATATCTGCAAAGATTTCCAACGCTTTAGACTACTCTGTCAAAGGACATGTCTAATGCCGTGTAAGTGCAGCTCCGTTTCGATGAGTTCATTACGTAGAAAATTTCACTGCAATGGAAAAAAATGTTCAAATTGCTACGTTACATTGCACTATTTGAGCATTAAACAGAAAATTAAAGCAAAAGGTCATATGTAAAACAAAGCATTCATCTTTATAACATCAAAAAGTCACTTATCAATTGCACAACACATCAATGTATGAATCATAACTGTCAAAAAATAAAATTACATAGCAAAGTAACAAGCAGTAATAATTAGAATAAGAAAATACTGCTCTCAGGAACATAATTGCTCAAATATACATAGAAGAAACTAAAAGTCAAAGTGCAAAAGGGACTACACGTGTTGCAAAACGGGGGGTTTCAATGCAAAAAAAGTCACGAGGCCTAGGCAGAATCGAACAGCAGCTTCACAGCTTCAACCAGATGAAAGGCCAAATGAGACCTACCACCGTCTTCAAGCAATGTTTTGTCCACGGGCAAAAGGCAAACATGCTCAACAGCAAACAATGTAAATATGATGTGAGCAATAACTAAGAGACGCCTTGAAAGGACAATCGGTCCCTTAGTGTATCAAAAATTGAAGAAGCTGCTGCATT
This sequence comes from Fraxinus nigra, assembly GCA_903798295.1. Lineage (NCBI taxonomy): Eukaryota > Viridiplantae > Streptophyta > Magnoliopsida > Lamiales > Oleaceae > Fraxinus > Fraxinus nigra. Next base: position 12,350 of record CAIGRH010133043.1, on the reverse strand, counting down.
TTGTGCAAAAGTTAATTTCAGTCGCCCAAGCAGTTCACCATCCTTCGCTTGAGATGCAGCATCTGCAGCTTCCTTGGCCATACCAATTCTAGCATATGCCTGTTCGTGAATTACAATGTGGACAGTCAGCAATTTGCACAAAAAAAAAAAAATGCCTATTTTCCTTGCGAAAGAAAATACTATCTGAAACTTGCACGCAGATTCAACAATCAATTCTACCTCGGCTCTCTCTCTGGGGTCAGTGAGTTTTGGTATATATTTAAGGGCTTCACCTATCTCATCTGCATCAACACATGCCTCCACAAATGGCCGGTAACCTACAAATGACAGCACTTAAAAGTGAAAAGGTGAAAGGGAAAAAGTTTTAATCTCATNAAAAAAAAACCAAAACAAAAACCAAAAAAAATAAAGCAATTTGCAAAAAAAAAAAAAAATGCCTATTTTCCTTGCGAAAGAAAATACTATCTGAAACTTGCACGCAGATTCAACAATCAATTCTACCTCGGCTCTCTCTCTGGGGTCAGTGAGTTTTGGTATATATTTAAGGGCTTCACCTATCTCATCTGCATCAACACATGCCTCCACAAATGGCCGGTAACCTACAAATGACAGCACTTAAAAGTGAAAAGGTGAAAGGGAAAAAGTTTTAATCTCATCAATTCTGCATCCCATTGGCGACGTTCAAATGTTTCTAGGAAATATGCCCAAGGAATGGGTCATTTCTCACCAAGAAAAAATACCATGGTGTCTAGGTTGGACTTCATCTCTTTTTATTTGGTTTTTTTCCCTTTCCCTTTGAGTAGAAAACTAACTTATAAACATAATAACTTTAAATAAACTTTGGAGGAGGATGAACTAGACCCTTGTTTGAGCCACATTTTTTCAAAACTCATTTTCAATCACACATTCTTTAATAAAATAGTTTTACACGTAAATCAAATATTCTCTCTTATTTCTTAACCCCACATTCTCCAAAAAATCACTATTCAAAAATACATTTTTCTCTCAAAATGGGGCTCAAACAAGGGCTAAATGCATAACCATCCCTAGCAAACTTGTAACCCATGCTTGCAAGGGACACAGTCATTCATTTACTGCACAAAATACTCATGTAGAGAGAACAAAAAGATACGAGCATGCTAAAGTACCATATGGAGACAAATTACTTTTTAGAACTTAATCAATTAAAAAGGCTACCTATTGGTGGTCTTTTCTCTTTAGAAAATTTCTCGAGGGCATCCCAGTCCCTGATTGTTGCCAAAGCGAAAACTTTAAGCCAATACCATCGCTTCTCCGAAACCTGAATCATGTCAACATTGAGAAAAATGATTGTGCTTAGAATAAATTGCACAGAAAAACCTAAGCAGAGAGAAGAAAAGAATGCTGAAAATCATTTCTTGCATACAATTGTTAATCCATACTGTTTAGTAGTAGTAAAATGTGGAAACAAACCTTAAATTCTGTTTTAACTTTCATTGCAGCCCTTTGATTTCCCAGTACAATACATGTACGAATAGTGTCGCTGATACTAGAGTCCACAAAAATAGCCTGCTTGGTAGTCACCTCCAAGTCATGCTGAATTCTGAATTTGATTGCAAATCATCCATAAAGAGTTTAACCAGAAATGAAAATCTACGCTAAACTAGCTCATATTTCAAACTTAAAATAATAAAAGGGTAGAGGACAGAGAGAACAGAGTAAGATGAGATGCTTCATATATAAATAATTTCTTAGTCTGATTCGCCAATAAAAGTTAAAATGAAATTATTACATAGATTGGTGTTGAATAACTTTTTATGTCCCATCCAATATGGACTAAAGTTTCAAATCTAGCATAAAGACACTGTAAGGATTTAACTGATCCTGCTGGGATTCTGAAAAGACCAAGTCCTTACGCCATTAATTGATACAAAAATTTATGGTTCACTCAAGTAGATAGAATTGATTCCATGACTGGTAAAATAATTAAGAATCTTGAAAATATTTTTAGAAAAACAGTATGTGTCACGAGATTTTGGTAAAGGGTACACAAGGGGCATTGATCCAAAAGCAGTTTAATGACCAATGGAAATTCATATTTTTTATATTTGTTCATAAAGTACTAAAAAGTAGAGATGTGTAAATCATAAGTACAAATAGCATGATGCAAAAGATTGGTTGTCATATAGAAGTTAATTGAGAGTCAAATGATCCTTGAGTTGAAAAAAAATGAGAATCATTAATGAAGGTTCACTTGCTAATAAACACAATATACAGAGGTCACCTTAACAATTTTGCATGCTCCTCAGCTGCCTTGGACTCAAATATGTATTCCTTCGTTTCTGAAAAGAGCTGCTGTGCCTTTTCAATGAGTTTTATGCGTGGACCATGAAGTGGGGATCCTTTGCTAGCCATTGGATTTTTTGCCAGTTCCCAGGACTCTTTCCACAAGAGAAAAGCAACTTCCTACAAAATATAAAACCTTCTACAGTAAGAACAATATTAGACAAGATCAAACAAGTTCTAGAATCTCAAGTTAATAATATCGAGTACATTTAGAGGGCACGGGTTTTTCAAAAATCATTTTTCTTCAAATTCATGTTCAACCACACATTCCCTAATAATATAATTTTGTACGTGGACCCAGAGGCGGATCCATCATTTTGAGTCAGCACGGGTGGCCATTGATCGTCGACCGTGGACAACAATAAAATATTAAGAGCCTCGTTTGATGTCCATTTTTTTGCAAAAAAAATGCATTTTGGAATAATGATTTAATGGAAAATGTGTGGTTAAAAAATAAAGAAAAGTTTAGAATTTGAATGTAATATTATTTTATTGAAAATGTATGATTGAAAAAGAATAGAGAAAAATGTATTTTGAAAAAAATAAAAATCAAAAATCAAATAAGGTCTAAAATTTAAATATAATAATTATTTTGTTCAAACTGAACGTATATAATTCTATTGTACAAATTAACAATATTCACTAAATGATATTATGACAAAATTTTGTATAATTTAAAGGAATAGCACGGATTCGAATTTTTAAAATTGCATTAAAATCGATAAAATTTAACATATATTATTTTGGTAAGTTTAGTGTCAAAGTTCAATAAGTGCCATAATGGTCAAGCCTTCAATAATCCTAAGGAAGGTCGGATATTTGAATTCGACAAATGAACAACACGGGTTAGAATTTTTTAATTGCATTAAAACGACTGAAATTGAACCTATATTATTCTGATAAGCTAAGTGTCAAAGTTCATTAAGTGTCATAATGATCAAACTTTAATAATTTCAAAAAGAGGTCACGGGTTCGAATCTACTCTCTTTTGCGTTAATTTTTGTAAAAATTGTCCAACTAAAAAATCTCTCAATAAATTGGTTGAGAAGGGATTCGAAACCGTAACCTCTAACGTGAATAAGCAAGTTCTAACCAACTGAGCTACAAGAAATATTTGTAAATAAAATGAATTACTAGGTATATAATCTAAAAAGTTTATCTATTGTCAACAAAAAAAATGGTTTCCGGCGGATCCAGCACGGGCGGCTACGGGGGCTGGATCTGCCCCTGCGTGGACATATAACTTTTCCCTAATTTTTAACCTCACATTCTCCAAAAGAATCATTCACTTCGAATAATCTTATCCCAAAGAAACGCTTAATTATCTTGCCAACGATATTAAATTCATGAGCTCCGTAGTAGAAGATATTCACTCATACTTAGATTTGAAAGAAACAAAAACTTGACATCAGCTAAATTATCTTATTGTAATATACTTGAACAGATATCTTAGATTTCTACTTGAACTCAAGCAACTATACAAGCATTACCATTTAATTGAAAAAGAACATGGGAATACCACAATAAATGGAAAAAGGCAGAAAACCACAGCCCCCTGAAGAACAAAAGAAAGGAAAGGAAAATATATGTCTTTCTTCGTCCAAGAGTTCAATTTGTTGTAGATATGCATTTGGTAGATGACCAGGCACTTCTAATAATTCAGGAATAGAGACACGCACAATTATTACAGTCTCATCCCTTCATATAAGTTCATATTTGATTTGAGAAGGGAAAAGACCCAATGAAACAAGTGATACTTGAACCTACCTGAAGTTGACCAGTGGATAGGAAAAAGTCCTTCAAGAATTCATGCTTATAGCATCTGGAAAAAGATAAAAAGATTAGAAACAAATTACATTAGGAGAGAAGGATTTCTACAGAAGAAGACTACTCTACAGTATTTTTTATAGGACGTAGTGCCTACTGTGCATAAGTTACGAATAAATTGCGGGCCAGTGGTCTGGCCTGTATAGTTCCAAAAAACTCCAAAGATGGTCTCTGCAATAATAAAATATCATTATTGAAACCACAATAAAAGATTCTCAAAAAGGGTAGATGGTAATAGTCACAGATAAAAAGCTATTCAATCTAATATTGATGTAAGCACATTTCAGTAAAAAATATGCACACCTTCTGCCAGATATGAAACAGGACAAGATAGACGAGATCAGTATCACCACTTTCTATACCCTTCACGAGTGCAGTATCTTCTTCTCCAATGCTTATTAAGAGAGGGATCTGATATAATAACAAACTCATTAGTGCAATAAGATTATCAAAAGATATCCTCAAGTGTTTTTTTTTTCCTTCAACACTAAAGCCACTGGTTGAGAATTACGAAAGTTAATCAGGTAACATGCTCACATAAAATATAAATGAAGAACAAACAACTCTTTTTGAATAGAAAATGAACCAAACAAACAGATAGAAAGACATGAGAAAACCCAAGAAGACCTGTTTCGAGGAGTGTGGCTCATGTTCAACTAGCATCACAGCTAATTTCCTGCGCCCATTCTTATCTGCAAGAGAAGCAACTGCAGCATAAGATATGCCTTTACATATCTTCAGCTACAATTTGAGAATCATTATTCAGACATGGGATTTCATGCAGAACTGATAAAAAAATAAAATAAAAAAATAATAGGAAAGTTGTTTTCATGATAGGTTAAGGTACTATAACATAGACACTGACCTTATCAAGTAAGATTTCTAGGAGACTGGCATCAGGAATCCCCAAGGATGCTGTTATCTTAGTACAAGCCCAGTGCATTATTACAACTTCCTACTCAAAATAACAACAAATAGAATGATATTAGATGCACTGCTGATACAGAATTGCTCCATTACCAAACAATAGATACTCTTTTTATATTTTCTTCTATAGAAGTAACAGTAGGAACTGCATTTGACTATTTAGCAAGGATTCCTTTTTGATATCTTGTTGCCAGAAGCCCAGGCATCTCTCTTCTTTACTTTCTGGTTTACTGTGGTGGCGGTGGGTTTTTGCCCGTCAAGGGGGATTCTAAGCATCTCAAATTAGTTCCCACTACAATTCGTGCCACTAAGAGTTAAAAAAGGTTCTTAAATTTCAGAATCTTACACTGAGCTGGATAAATGAAAATAAAATTGTATTGAAAGCTGGACAACAGCAATATAATTATTTTAATAATGTTTACAATCATCTATTTGATAATTGCTAATTTTTCAACTGTTGAACGTCAAAGCAGTTTCAGTCAACACCTTCACAAAAAAATAAAAATAAAAAAATAAATAATTGCTAAATATATGCTCTAGAAATTCAAGACAAGTTGTTTTATCAACTTAAAAGCAAAACATGATTTTAATAAATATTGTACTACCGAGCTGTGAAAGAATACAGACTTCAAATTTGGGAATATTGGCATTGATAATAAGCATACTAAGATGTGTTTAACCGCATGTTTGGAAGTTGTTTATAATCAATTGAACTTATAAATATATAGAAATGAGTGGTGGATAAGTGAGTAATACTTGTGGTCCCATAAAATGTGTGGATAAGAAGCGGTTAGGCCATTTATAAACATGGGGGCAAACATGGGCTAAATAAAAATTAAAGAAAACGTAACCAGAAATAACAGTTCTCTAAATATCCCCTACCACAGTGAAAGCAGAAACTGTTCATACAGACTAACAGCACAGGAAGTGAGAAAAGACGAATCATAGACTTTGTTGTGTAATAAACAATTCTAGTTGAACCCTACTCAATTCAAATTCTCCTTTCCAGTTTTCTTTACATAGAGATGCATGGAATGGCATATTTTCACATCAAATTTCATGTCAAATAATTTCTCTAAAAATTATAATTCTATGATGCTGAAGAATTGCAGAAAAGAGAGCCGTAGATAAACCAAAATGTTCTTTTTACAATTAGAACAGTGTCAAATCATTTACTCTACAAGAATTTTAATTAACTGATTTTACTTTTATTTTTATAATAGAATTACCATACTTTTTTAATCACCCAAAGGAAGTTGAGAAATAAAAGAGCTACCAATTGAAGTTAAATATCATTTAATATTAATTACTATGAATATCTGAACTTAATACATCCAACTGTTAATGGAAAGCAGTTTATCACAACAAGCATCTAGCTTAATTTGACACTGCAGTGAACAATTCCAAAGGAAATTTGTGTTCTAATTTCAAATTTAACGTAAATAGTTAGAATTGCAGTAGAACTCAACTGCTCGTCTTGACTTACAGAAGCAAATATAAGCATCTATCATAGGTAACAGACATGGTATGGTGGTACTTGAAAATTTACATAGCGGTGAGTAACAACACAAAAGGGGATGAAAAGTACCCAGGTGAACCATTGTTAGGCAACCAAAGGCTACCAAAAGAGAAGGAAGGGATGGGAAGAGATCAAAATGTATGATACAGTTCGAATAAGAAATGAAATTTTGTAAACTTACTTGATTCATTCCAAGGTATTCTGATATCCGAAGAGCTAGTAGGTATTTATGAGCGTTAATCAGACGATTAATCAGCACGGATGGTGTAAGCAACTGCAAGGAGACAATAAGAAAATATAATTGTAAGTTGCTTTCATTAAAGAGGCAACATGGAATTGCAACTTCAGACATAAAGTAGTGAGCACTAAGACCTTGTACTGCTGAATACTTAGAGGGATACCAATCTCGTGGTGGCGTACAGCATTTAGTACCCGTAATGTTTTACACATTTCTTGAATGCAGTCACGTTGAAATTGGCTGCCAAAGCGAACTGGAAATCATTATCAAGACGAAAAATCAGAAAACGATGTTCTTTCTAGAGCATGAACAAATGCACAATAGTAAATTTATGCAAGGAGCAATTCCGTACCAAGCAAAGTTCATGCAAGAATAAGAAAATATCATGTCATGGAGCAACTCTAAAACAAACAAAAGTTCCTTGACATAATCAGGCACTAATTTAAAGAATCCTATTATTCCAAATACTAAGAAAGTATTATTCATTTCAAACTCACAAGAAAAAGGTGACGACCAGAAACATAAGATAATTGTAAGTACCAGGAAACATCATAAGCAGTAGAAAAGTCTAAAACTTACAACTTTGGTATAAATCAGAGATGTATTTGTTGATTATTGCATTGTCTAACAGCATTGATCTCTCTCTCTTTTGAGATTAGATTAACAACAGTACAGTGTATAAATAATGCTTTCACTACACATCAACAAATATTCTAGCAATGAGTTGATCAAAATTCCACTCAACGAGCAAAAGTATATTTGATGAACCTCAAAGAAAAATGCTCCCACGGAGATTATGAAAACTCGAAATACTTTTCAAATCTTTTTCCAATTGAGACCCAATTCAACCCAGGTACAGTAGAATCAAAAGTTAATGTTTCAAACTCATGAAATATATTTTATATCCAGCAGCTTAGAAAGAAAGTACAGAAACTTCATCCAGAGCACAGGACACAGAGTTTCATTTTCTCTGAATACATAAATATTTAAACACCAGTGAGACTCCAACAAACCAACCTGCAAAAGGCTTGTCCATAGCTCGCAGCTCTCAGTAGTGTCCGCTGCTGTGAAATATCAAATTCATAACCAGCAGAATCAATACAAGCCTCAACAGCCTCGGATAGCGAAGAGCGAATCAATCTCAAATTTTCATCTGCCTGGTGGACAATAGATTTCCTCATTGATGATTAAAAAATAATAATAATAATAATTACACCTCTTAAGGTAAGTTCACAATCCATTTTTTAATACGATTACCGTAATTTATTTTAATAATAAAATTTAGGCTGATTATTCTAATGAAGTCCACCGTAATTTAGAGCATTTGATGTGAGTAATGGGAGGTTTATCCTTATCCTTATCCTTATTATTCAACGAGTCCAGTCACATGTAGCTACTGGAAATCTTAAGGCCAACACCTCCTAAGGAAAATGATACAGCTTGATATATAAGGTTACATAATGAAAAAAGCTTATTTTAAATGCCCAATGCTGGGTTGTTGATGGTAGGAATTTGGAAATACCACCATTAGTGGCTGGAGGTAAAAACAGCATTCCCAGATAAATGGCGAAGGTGCGGTAAGGGGAGCAGCTAGTGATCATGGTGGTGAAGTCAACAACACATAAGTCATATCAAAACATTTCTCATTGCGAATAATTGGTAGCAAAGGTTACTTCAAAACTTTCATGAAATTTCAGCAGCCCACCAACAATAAGGAATAGTATACTGCAAGGTGTATGCATGAAGAAGACATTAAGGTGAACATAGAAAGTAGAGTGTACTCTTGAAGTCTATTAACAAATGTTGAAATATGTACATCCAAAAGGCAAGTACGAGGATGAGAAAGACTTCATCAGAATATAATTCTGAGATGCATTAAGATAATAAAGGTAGACTACACCTTGGCACTCCGCCGGTCAAAGTGATCCAGGGCATCATATAATAAAGCAGCAGGAAGGGTGCTCCCAATCTGAAAGATAGATACTGTGGAGTCTGGGACTCGATGTAGAAATTCCATGCTTGTGTTAGAAAGTATCCTTACTCCATCACACTCAGGGATAAGAATGATGGGCTCATCGTATAAGTAGCGCACAGGATCACCATAAGGACCTACCATCAATAGCATATCATCCCAGTATAGTAAGACACTGTCCATTCCACACCAAGCCAGCTGGTCAGGTGGAAGAGCTGACTATACACATAAAGATAATGGAGAACATCAGAAAAATCAAAATGTACATGCCAGCTTCATTTTATAAATTGCAACTTTGAGGAGTACTACAATATATAATTAGACACTATATGTGGTACGTAGTTAATACCTTGCTTATTTTCCATATAAACCCATCATCCCTCCATGAAAAAAAGTGAAGCGTGTTTATCGAACGAAGACAAAAAAGCTTTAATATTTCGTAATCCCAGAGGCAGTCAATTTTTCATTTTAGAGTTCAATATTCAGTTGATAGGCTGATTAAATAGAAAATAATATGAGCTCATTGATGTCGTTACTAAGTACGCAGCAAGACAATATTTATGTATCCAAATCATCAATACTCTCCATCTATGTATTTTAAATACGACTTAATTCTAAGGTCAGCTGATAATAAAATCAAGAAGATAACAGAATAAAGAATTCTAAAACTAGGCAATTTTTCGGTGTGTGCCTTCTGATTTATTAGAGGTACTACTGACACGCGATGTCCACAGAAAACTCAGAAGTCATATTGCTGCAAAGAAGACTCCAAAAAATACTATTTTCTAACTCTTACTATTCACCCTGAATTCCTAAGACTGTTATTTCCAGATTCTGATGTGGGAAGGCATTGCAGAATCACCTCATCCATTTTGAGCACTTCTATAACAAAAGGCGATGGCCGGCATTACAAAGAAAAATCAAATAAAAGGTAAGCCATAATGCTAGAGATACAGGTTCTACCTAGGACACCCCATTCTCAACCAGCTCATCCAGTTTAACCATTACTGAGTGGCACTTTTGACTTTATATAGTATGCATTCAAACCATAAAGACAATTTTTTTACAAACAAATCAACCACTGCAATGGAGTACCACTTCATTTATCCATATAATTTTGAGTTGAAATTCACAAATCCTTAAGATGAAATCAATTATACCTCACAAGTGTACTCAAAGATAATATTTGAAAAATCCGATGACATAACCAGAAGCCTCCCGTCATGCGTGAATGACGCCAGAAGCTTCCCAGTCCTAGAAACTACCATCTTCTGCAAAGGCCCTATACCTACACCAAGCTGCTGCACTCCATCCTCTTCCACTAACAAGACATGATCCCCGACCCCCAACAAAACCTCCACATTCCCCGACATAGTGTACTGCGGCTCAATCACAGCTATACAATGCGGCAAATCCTCCAAATTACAATCCGCCATTTTAATCGCCCTGGGATTCTTCAAATCCGGCACCACAAAAATCCCAAACAACTCATTGATACAAACGATACCGTTTCCCCAGAACACACACTCCACAACGCTACTTTCAAAACACTCCTTGCCCAAAGAAAAATTATTGATTAACTCGGCGTGGATATTGTAAAAATAAACAGTGCCATCTTGGGTGATGCAGATTAGGATTTGATCATCGGACCATGACATACCGATGAGGCGACCACCGGGATTCTTCCAGACGGTCTCAGACATCAATCGGCCGGAGGATGTGAAGATGCGGAGCTTGCGAAGGGCCGATTCGGCGAAGAGCTGGACGATCTTGGCGTCGTCGCGGATGGCGGCGATGGGACCTCCAAACGGTGCACACGCTACCTTGTTCCGCGTGAGGTCAACGTGCTTCCACAGCATCTGGTACAGCTCCGGCTTCCGGTAGTACCGGTTGTAGAGAAGCTGCCACTCTGCCGCCACTGAAACTCCGGCCATTATTGGTAAAGCTTCAAGCTATCAACTTTTGTACTAATTTAGAACTTCTGTTATCAATTTGGGTTCATTTGATCTGCAGAATTGATGGAGAAAACTCAGAAAAGGTTGAATTATTGCAAAAGTTTCAGAAAGGGGGAGAGAGAGAGAGAAGAGAGTTCATGAAGATGCGACTTCTAATGGTGGAGATTGCGTTTCTGAAATTGGGCCAGCATTCTTTTGGGCAAAGTCCGGCCCATCATTGGCCCATGAAGTTTCTAGATCACGTCCAGGCTTATTAGAATAGGGTTGGGCAGGTTTGGGCGAGAACATGAGTTTCATTTAGGAGTCGTGCTATTTGAACAAGCCATCTCAACCCTGTTCAAACAGCGGCACAACTGTTTTTAAATCACTCTCTTATAAAATAATATTGCATGTAAATACAAATTTTTTTCTTCTTTTTTAACAATACATTCTTGAAAATTAATACTATTCTAAAACACATTTTCCCCCAAAATTTGATTTTAATGAAGACCAAACAAGGGCTTAGTTTCCATCTTAAGTTTCAATTTCATAAATTAGAAACTAATATCTTCCATGGGAAATGTGTTCTCTCTTATCTATCCCCTCTTTCTTCTCTACCTACCAATAAAAAATGGACAAGTATAATATTTTCACACACACTATCAAAAAGTCTACTTTCTCTCTCTAAAAGCCCTGCCCACATTCCCTTTTCCCCTCGTAAAGAGAGTGTATACATGGCAGAATTGATAGAGTAGGTCAAGCGTTATGAGGAGATTGTAACATTATGGAGAAGGTGGTGGTGAACGTAGACAGTAGAGAGGAATTGACGATAGAATAGCGTAACCCCCTTCCAGTAGCTACAAGAACGTGATTGGCGCCTGGCACACATTCTGGTTGTCATCTTCCCAATCGAGCAAAAGGAGGAGAGCTGCAATATCGAGAGTCACATGTTCGCCATAAAAGGATATGGATCTAAGATCGAATTTGAGCTTTCATCCATTTGCGAAGAGGTTTTGTTGGTAGCAATAGTTGCTAAGGTTGGGTAAGTGGTGCCAAGGATGTTTGATTGGTGGTTGATCTAGAAACATCACCATCGTGGTTGTTGGACAACTATAGATTTGGATGTTGCTGCGACAAAAGGGATGAAGTGAAGTGAGATGTGCAGAATCTGACAAGGTAACTAGGCATAGTCATGAAATTAGTGATTGTGATATTTATTAGAGGTGTTCAAAAGTCCCGAACCCAAACCCGAACTGAGCGATTCTTCATAAGTTAAATATCCGAATGGGTACCCGAATCGAGAACTGATGAGTTTGGATCTGGTCTTAGATCTAGACCAAGAACCGAAAAATCGAAACTAAATAATTTTTTTATTGAATTAATTGAATTATTTTATTTTTCTAAATAAATTAATAAATAAATTAAATAAATCAGATCATTTCATAATTTTCATTTTAAAACCCATTAGCCCAAATGAATTATTGATATGGATCATTAACATTTTATTATTAATACCTACTTTTTGGTATTTGTATGCATTGAATTAATATTATTCGACAACTAATTATTTATATATTTTTGAATTGGGCTACGTTAATTTGTAAAAGT
>CAIGRH010132982.1:0-15292 GCA_903798295.1 Fraxinus nigra | reverse complement strand
AAAAAAAAAAAAACAAACATAAAATTAAAGGAAAAAACCTTGCATTTCTTCTCCAGCCGTTCTTCATGTACGGCATGCCTGTCTGGTGTTATAATCTGATTACCTGGCCCAGTTGCAGGGCGAACAACATAATTGGCATTGATGTTAACATTCGCCAACGGGGTTATTCGCGGAGCAATGTCAACTTCTCCAGAAGCCGGAGATAGGTGATTGCCTTGCTTAAAAGATCTCCCACTAGATGATGGAAATCGAGCACTCTGAACATCAGCTGGTGAACCATAATAATGAGATGGTAAAGCTCTTTCATATGAATCACTTCTCAAAGATGGATTCTCTGGAAGGAACTGGAATTCATGGATAGCCTGCGAAGCTCCCTGAGATCCAATTTGTCAAAACATACAAATTCTCAAGTCTGATCTATCAACATCAACAAGATACATGTAAAGAAAATATCTTGTGAAGAATAAGACATATATGACCTCAACTCCATACATTCAAAATGATTATGTTGACATAAGAATATGGAAATACTATCAACTTTTTCCTTTTCAATCTCTGTTGGGGGCTGGTCGAGTTGATCAGTTTTGGTTAGCCGACTGAGGCAGGAAGATAGAGTACATAGCAGAAGCATCATGATAAAGAGAGGAAAAATTGTCCAATAGCCGAAAAAAATATACAGAGCTAGACTTGATGAGGGTGAAATAGCAATTTTTGGGGTGATGAAGTCCCACACCACTCATTGGACACAACAAAAATCTGAAAAGAAAAACGAGCAAGTCCTAAGACTTCCCAACCCAGAAACTGTCACTGTTTATTTGTTTATTTTATGTGGAGGTCAGGGGTTGGCGGGCATTGGATTGAAAAGCCAAGATTTTGCCGATTTGTATTTTCTTTAATGCAACTAAATCACCATCATTCAGCCTTGATTAGAGATCAAATTTTGAAGTCTGTTTTATTGACCATTTTGCTGCCATTAGCACAAACCATTAACAAAACAAGGGAAGCATTTTGAGACCATAAAAATTTTGCAATTTAGATATAATAGGTTCCCAGCTTCATATGTAGGCATGATGTTTTGAACTTAGTCAAGAAGACTTTTATACTTCAACATGCTTCAGGCAAAAACAACTCAGTTGCCAACATAAACTAGTAGAACTAATCCAGTTAAAAAATGATAAATATATGATTATTGAGAAAGGAAGATGGCGATTGAAAGTTCGCCTTTATCCATGCATATTTTAAAATGCTTAGAATAGTTTGAAAAAGAAAGGGCATTCCAACCTTGGTTATTTTAGGGTCTGGTCTCTCATATAATTGAGCCTCATGTGACCGTCCAGCATGTTTCTGTTGCACTGGTGTAACTGTTTGATGTCAAAATCATTAAGCTCATGTAGTAAAGGAAAATCGAAAACAAAATATAGAATGCTAATGTTAAACCAAAAAAGTTGATAGCTAACATCTACCCTTCTAAACTGAAATTCTAGTATGCATTACCCAGGACTAAGAAGCACGGACACGCGACATGACATGAACATGCCTACACACGATTTTTCAAAAAAAGTAGGACAAGGGAACATCAAGGAAGCATAGATTTAAATTTTACTTATAGATCTCCATTTTTATACTTTTTAATAAAGATTTTTTTTTTTTTTTAAGTTTTGAGTGAAAAATTTAAATAGGATAAGTACAAATTTGTTAGATTAAGCCTCCATTTGGCAAAGTTTATAAATCATTTATAAATAGTCAAACTTCATTTTCAACCACACATTCTAATAGAATCTACAAGTTCTATCCACTTATCCACCACTAATTTATATCTGTTTCTAAAGTAAACCATTTAAAAATACTTCCCGGACAGAGGCTAAAATAACTTCTAAGTTAAATGATATATTAATAATGCTAGAAAAAGAAAAAGGCAAATGGCAAAAAGAATTCGACATTAAGTTCGTAGAACTTTTCTCACATTATTTTGACTATTTTAGACAAATGTTTCAATGATAAAAAAAAAACTTCTCTAATTCTATATTCTAATTTACAAAATGGGGCTTTCCTCATCCTTGATGTGTAGAGAACATGTTTCTCACGTGTTGGAACAAAGAAGAATAGAACAATATGGAAGACGTCACAGGGCATGTCACATACTTACCCATTGAGTGTACAGAAAATATCCATCCAAGTGTAAAAAGTATTAAAAAAAAAATAGGAAGTGTGTCGGACACGTCTTAGTGTGTCCAGGAGTGCAAGTGAACAATACGACATGTCACACATAGACATGACGTCCTAGTGGAAGTGTCCATGCTTCATAGCTCCAAACATTCCTCAGGGAGCACTTCCATTTTGCAAAATAACTTTACCAGCCACCAGGGACCCACTCCATTCAACCACTTCATATCACTTAAAATAGCGAACAATGGACCTGAGGGGTTGCTCAATTAGTCGGGCCTTAGATTTGATTCCCAATGGTCACCAGTTCAAATCCCTCAGGGCTACTGGGTGAGTACCCAACTATAAAATTCAAGGCCCTGTGGTATTAGTCGAGGTGCGCGCAAGTTGGCCCTGACATCCACAGTTATCAAAAAAAAAAAAAAAATGGCGGACAATGATAAGAAATATTTGCTGATTGCTGAATGAGTACTGATTGATTACTCCAGAGAAACTGTCTTTAGGCTGATCACAATGTAATCCCACCATATTTACTTTACTTCAAAGCAAAACGAAATCAAAAAAATAATATGCCTACATATGAGGAATGTAGTATTATTTCATAAGTTATGTGAAATCAGTCTTGCTCATGGAAGCATCATCTTTGGTATTCTCAGCATTCCTGACATCATACAACATATTATGCTGTGACCCCCAATACAAACAGATGGCAGAATTTGAGCACTGATAATGCCTGAACTGAGAATAAATACATCCCACCATCATTTGTCCACACAGGGATTCTCTGCATAACTGGACTCCTCACATTACTTTCTTTCAATTGTGCAGGTAACATCTTGTAGTAGTCTCCACAAGACTGACAACTGTGAAACTGTCTAAACACCAGTAAAAAAAAGTCCTACATTCACCATTCTAGATACTTAGAGGCGAAACAATAAAATGGGTTCTTTGGATGAGCATAAGTTCAAATTGGACTTCGTTTCATGGTTGCTAAACCTTTCAAGTGGCGAAACTCGTCACCAAACCTTTCAAGTTCTTGCAAAAGGATTCCATTAAGACTGAAAAAAAAAAACAGATTGCATCCCTCAGGATCAAATAGCATGCGCTAGAATCCTAATAATTATTTATTGGGAGCCAAAAAGTGACCCTACCAGTCCATGCCTAGTGCTCATTCTTTATCCTGCTTTCTCTGTCTCCAAAAGAAACAAAAATTCTATTTAATTTATAAATAACGACAAGTTTGATTTCTTCCTCCTAATAGGGGGAAAACATTCCTGCACTCATCAAACTAATAGCTTTGAGTTTCATCAAGATTCCATCCAAATAATAGTAATAATTTTCTTGATCCTATATGGTTCTTTGGTATATACAGCATTGAATAGCACCCAAAAGGGCAAGCAAACTCCTTTTCAAGGTTTTTATAAATTGCAATCGAGATGCAAAACTTACCCAGGGAATTTTCTGGGAGTTACCACTTTCAATACAATGTCGCACCAACACAAAGCCAAAAGGAGACTTCCATCAAACCCCATGAACATCTGAAGACTCGGTCAAAGAACTATGGTACCATATCATGATAACTATTTGGAGTAGATACTAGTAACAGCTGAAATGAAGCATTTTGTCAACCATCAAATATTCAAGTTTCCACAGGAAGACCACATGTTTCAATACAACAACTAGGGCACAAGTAAAAAAGAGAAAGATATCATAAAAAAACTGAATAAATCTTATATCCGCTAGACTTTAAAATTTCGAGAAATATCCACTACTACTAAATCCCATGTCAAATAAATTCTTTTAGCATCCAAAACGGATTAATCCTCCGCATGACATTCTCTTCGAGTCCTCCTTCCTCGTAGATAATTGAACCTCAATACCTAAAATAATCACTCTTCAGGGCAAGACTATCTTCCACAGTGACTCCACTATCATCCTTATTAACCACTTCAGAAAAGGGAAATTACAAATATTCCATCCTAGTTCTAAACAAAAACCATTAAGATTTCGAACTTATGAGTTAACCCCTTCTTAGTCTCATCTACTAAAACTATATCATCTGCAAATATCATGCACCAACGAATCTCATCTGAGACATGGCTTATAAGCTTGTGTACAATTAATGTAAAAATAAGGATTACTGTAGTTATAAGGGACCTAGTTGCATTGAATATTTTAATAGATGTAGCAAAGAACTAAACGGAATGATGAAAAAAAAAAATTATGTAGCAAATCCTTTTTACTAGATATAAGGTTTAGTTTGTTGTTTTAGTGTTTACAACTGTAATGTATTCATATCATAAACAATTTAAAAGTGAAGGCCACAACGATCCATAAAAACATTAGTTAAATTGCCAATTCCAGCATCATCACTACCTGATCATCAGGTATCCAAACAAATTAGTTCCTTAAAAAACCTTTTCTACTACACCAGCCAAACAACCAAACGTAAACTGACGATTCTTTACAAACACCATCTCCCATGACCATAGTTGTAATAAGAAGCCTGTCAATGAGACTATCATTTTGTTGTTTCATCATTCATTTGCATCATTTAATAGGAAAGATACCATTAAATGTATTCAATAAAAAACTAGACTACCCTTCAGTGCTCATAGCATATCACCTAACACAAACATCTCTCACCAAAAACTATCTCATAATTTACTTTGCTCAAATCAGCTTCACTTTTTATTACTTTTCAATTGAACGGTCATTTTCAAAATTGTGTAGTGTGATCAGCATGTGCAGGTACTAACTTATGTGGCTTGACCATTAAGAAACTGGCCAACCATTAATCAAAACACACATTGCTTCACCAACATCACATTATTACTAGTTGTCATGTAGTAAATCTATACCACTATTCAGGCAGTGCCTAAAAGAATTTTGCATTTACTATTAAGCCTATGTTTGACACTCATTTTTTTTCCATTCTCATTCTCATTCTTTTTCTTTTTTTTTTTTATTTCAACCACACATTCTATCAATAAAATAATATTACACATAAACCCAAAAATTCTCCTTACTTTTTAACCCCACATTCTTCCATCAATTACTATTCAAAAACCAATTTTTCTCCCAAAATGGGTGTCAAACATAGGCTAAATAACAAAAAGTTAAATAGGGTCAAGTAATATACCAATTGGTGCACCAAATGCACCCGGAGGCAAGGGATCAAACTCCATTCCAAGAATTGGCCCATCCTCTCTCATTGGCTCCCCCAACTGTGCCTCCACAAATGCTATTGCCCTCTGCTCAGATATTGCCNATTTCAACCACACATTCTATCAATAAAATAATATTACACATAAACCCAAAAATTCTCCTTACTTTTTAACCCCACATTCTTCCATCAATTACTATTCAAAAACCAATTTTTCTCCCAAAATGGGTGTCAAACATAGGCTAAATAACAAAAAGTTAAATAGGGTCAAGTAATATACCAATTGGTGCACCAAATGCACCCGGAGGCAAGGGATCAAACTCCATTCCAAGAATTGGCCCATCCTCTCTCATTGGCTCCCCCAACTGTGCCTCCACAAATGCTATTGCCCTCTGCTCAGATATTGCCAGAGGTGGCTCATAGAACCTCCTCATCACAGGCATTTCTGCTGTTATCCTTGGCACCGCCGTCCCAACTTTATGAACCACTCTATGTTGCTGTGTTGGCCGGGGCATCAAATCCGAATTCCCAAACAGACTCAGACCAGATCCATGTTCATTTTCCACCTCAGTATTATTAACAGCCATTTCATCTGCACTCCTGCCAGAGGACCCTGCAACTGCAGCCGGCGAGGCCCTCTTCGTTTGCTGCTTCTCTGCGGGGGCTTTTCGGTCCTTTAACCTTCTATGGCAGAACCACATCTGTAGCTGCCGATCAGAGAGACCTAATTTCACTGAAAGCTCTGCTCTCAACTCTTCGGACGGATATGTTTCCACTGAGCATAAAATCAAACACTTATTCTCATTAATTTTAATCCTAAAATATGCTCAAAATACTAAAATGTTGAAAAATCAGAACCTAAATATCACAGGATAAAATCAAACAAAAATGAACAATGAAAAGAGAAATGGATGAAACTAACTAGCATAGGTTTTCTCAAGAAGTTCCAACTGATAAGGAGTCTTCATTTTCCGCTTAACCCTTAGTTCTCCATCTGGTGTAGTCTTCTTCTCCGGCTCTAGACTTCCAGCACTTCCTACTCCAACAGAACCGCCGGCACCACTTCCACTACCACCAGCTCCATCAGTCTCCATTTGACTCCAGAAAATTAAAACGCTTACTTCCTCTCCAATATATAAAACCGAATCAAAACAAGTCAGGGCTTATACAGATCCCCAAATTCCAAACAACCTAAACTGAAATAAAACCCACAAAAATACAAATAAATTTACACAATTAAACTCTCTAAAATCTAGGGTTTGCAAATGGGAGTATTGAAAAAAGTGTCTGCATTTAGAAAACACTAGGAAAGAGTTTTCCTTTCTCTCTCTACATAATCTATATGTGCGGCGAGATTTGTAGAATACCCAAAAAAAACAATTAATACTCCCAATAACAAAAACTTGTACACAAAAAATAGTAGAAGACGAAGAATAAGTATTTGATTGTTTTATTATTTGTGGGTTGTGTAAGGATAAAGAAAAAAGCAGTCGTACATAGAATTGAAAGATAGAAAAAACACAATTACCAACCCACGAACCAACAATAACAAAATGAAAAACAATACACTTTCTCTCTCTAATCCCACACATCATTTCTTTTTCTCTCTCTAAATTCCTTTATTTCTCTACGAATTTTGTTTGTTTTTTTCCTTGAAAATTTTCAGGTTCTGCTTTTATCGACTGTGATGTTGTCAATTGTTTTTTTGATGGGTAAAAAAATTGATCGCGCATATAGAGAGAGAAAGTGGAGAGAGAAAACATAATAAACTATGCGAAATATTAATTTGATTCTAGAGAGAGAAGGCTTTGATTCACAATTGAATTTGTGCGATTGTGTGTTGGGAGTTTTTAACATTTTTTAGGATAAATTTCTCTAGAGGTCCCTGATCTTTTCATTTGTGGTACTTATATCTCAAATCTTTTTACAATGTGCTTGCAAAATTCTCACCTAGCAAAAAATGTCTATTTATATGTATGTTCGAGCCCCATTTTAGCAAAAATTGTATTTTGAAATAATGATTTGATAGAGAATTTGTTAATAAAAAATAAGAAATTTTTTTTTGATCTGCATATAATATTTTTTATTAAAAAATATGTGGTGGATAATAACATAGATAAAAATATATTTTGAAAGTAATAATTACCAAACATGGTCGAATATTTATGCAACACATATGTACTTCTCTAGTGAAAATGTAAAATTATCCAAAAAAAAGTAATATTCGCTATAATTTAAACAAAAACTGTTTCGTTCTTTACAGTATTCTAAAAAGAGTAAAACGTGACAAAGTGTGGAAATCAAGTTTCGGCCTAGACATTAAAATGAGTAAAAAAAAACTTTTTTCTTGTTTTAGCCCTTGTTTGATACACATTAAAATTTTCACTCTCATTCTTCTACTCATTTTCAACTACACATTCTTCATTAAAATAATATTTTTCATCATATTAATAATATTTTTTCTTTTTCAATCACACATTCTTCATCAATCTACTATTTTAGAATATATTCTTCCAAAATAATGTGGCTCTCAAACACACCATTTTTTGAAATTTTTAAAACAATTTAAAGAGCATGTTTGGTACGGCTTAAAATCCAATTAAAATTGAAAATATGACCGTTATTGGGTCTCACCCGTCTAATAAAAGTCAACAATAATGGCTATATTTTCAATTTTAATCTGATTTTAATCTCTACCACACACCCTCTAAATAACTCTGTTAAAGTTTCCAATATCAGCATGTTAGAATTTCATGCATTCTAGTTTTACGTGATCTTTAAGTATTCAAAAATCTTAAGAGCATGTTTGGTACGGCTTAAAATCCAATTAAAATTGAAAATATGGCCGTTATTGGGTCCCACCCGTCTAATAAAAGTCAACAATAATGGCTATATTTTCAATTTTAATCTGATTTTAATCTCTACCACACACCCTCAAAAATTACGTAATAATTAAAGGCAAAAATTTAAAAAGCGTAAAAAATAGAAGCACAAAAAATTGCGAAACGGGGCGTTTTATTCTCACTTCACGCCTAAACACCATTTTTTGGGACACTAATTTTTGGAATAAAAAAAAATTTAGTAATTTTACTCTTTTTGTCCGATGCCAAATGCGCTTTACCCAGTGTTCTAAAGAATATAAAGCGTAGCGAAACTTGGAAGTCAAGTTTCGGCCTATGCGTAAAAAATGTAAAAAAAAAATAAAAATCTTATTTTAACATTATTTTAAAATTTTAAATTAATCTAAAAACTATTTAATAATTAAAGAAAAAGGCATAAAAAAGCTACTAGACGCGAAAAAATAATAAAATAAATAAATGATCTAAAAATTAAAAAAAGCACAAGAAGGGAAGTTTTGCGCTCGCTTCGTGTCTAGTCTAAATGTCGCTTTTTAGAAACTGATTTCACCTGCAAATTTCTTGTCCAAGTACACTTCTCGTCACAAGAATATTACAGGCACAATGTTAAAAGATTAGGATATGAATGCTATACTCATGAAAGATTGAGGACCCCTTTAGAAATTTGTCCTTTTCCCTACTTTCTCTCTCTAGACATTAAAGAACAGTTCTGTTTCTGCAGTTTCTGATTCGGGTCGGGTTGAAATTTTGTAGAAATGTTCGACCATCGGGTATTAAGGAGGTTGAGCTACACGCTCCAATAGTTTTAGATTAACTTAGGTACGAGGGTATATGGACGCGCTTGAGCGTGAAGAAGGGCTTTTGTGGGAATACGCTTTTTGACTGCAAAAGATAAAATTAATTGTGGGTCCATGTGGTAGGAATTCGAGCATGGTCAATTTCCAAGACTATCGTAACTACTCTGGGTCTGTTTGAGAATTATTATTTTATTTTATTGTGTACTACAATATCATTTTTAATCAGACATATCAAAAATAATTTCCTACTTTTTAATTACACATTTTCCTAAAAATTACTATTCACTTTTTTTTTCTACAATAATGATTGTCAAACAGGTTCTTAGTACGTGTGTTTGAGCTACATTATTTTGGAAGAATTTATTTTGAAATAATAGATTGATAGAGAATATGTGGTTGAAAAAGAAGGAAAAGTTATTGATATGATAGAAAATATTATTTTATTGAAAATTTTGTGATTGAAAATGAGTAGAAAAATGAAAATGAAGATTTTTATGTATATCAAACAGGGGCTTAGCTTTTGTTTAGTCTTATTATTTTCAAAATACATTTTTTTCTCTTATTTTTAATAAATATGTAATATTATTTTATTAATAAAATGTGGTTGAAATGAAGAATGAAAAAAAAAATGGATTTCAAACAAGGGTCATATATTTTTCAATAAAATAATATTACATGTAAATCTAAATTTTTTTTTATCTTTTAATTACATATTCTCCATCAAAATACTATTCTGAAATGCATTTTAGAGAAAAATGGGGCTTGAGCATGATCTTCATGTTCGTTTGTAATTAATTAAATATAAGGAAAACTTTTATGATTGGTCTACTTATTTATCATTTTGTAGTGACTTTTGAGCTGTGAATTATGGTAACTTGATCATATAAACTCAAGAAGTTACTATGCTTTTGGACACTTATATTTCAAACGAGTTATAAGAGTCAAACGAAGAGGGTGTTATTGCATAGTTATAATTTTGTAAGTGCTACGTGACCTTAATTTATTTCAAATTATGTTATTGCAATTGTCAACCTTTGATACACTCGGTTGATGATTAAAATTGACTTGACAATTTCATATCAATTTAAGAGGATTTGAATGAATTGAAAGTGTGTTTTCACTAGAATAATAGTAAAGAACATATAATTTTCATCAAATGGTATTTCGTAGTATATTATAGGGAATAGCTTAGCCCGGTCCCTCTAGTTAGGCCTCGCTTCTTTATATAAGCTCCAAGACATGAGCTTGTCATTCTTTATCTTGTCAAGATACAGAGCTCATCATTGAAATATGTGTTACCTCTCTATTCAAATGAATCTCACTAGTTGTAGAACTCGATAAGGTGGACCATAATTGCACCTAGGTCGTAGTGTATGATCTAGGTTATCATTGTCTACAACTTAGGCAATCATCATTTTCTATTGATTGGTGAACATATCGATATTGATGTCAAGGATGACACCTTCCCGCCTTTGATTGGTTGTAAAGGGTGGTTGTTAATGTCATTGTGGGACATTCCTTCAATCTATTCATGATGATGATTCCATATGACAACAACCAAACCTTTTCATTCGCTTAGGAGTGGGTCCACTCTTTTATTCGAAGCCTCTTAAGGTTGAAAACCTACACACTCAAAGATACATGTAGAGATAATGTAATGGGCGATTCAGCTCAGAACCTGCATAATCGATCGTATAGCTATGACCGTGAACAAAACATACATAAGTTGCATGTGACTTAATCATATGTAGAGTTAATAAGTCTCATACTTGACTATAGGTGCCTTTGTTGTTGCATGAGTGCAGCATGATTCTCCTACTCTTTTCTTTCTCCATCCATGAGAATCTATAATGTTGGTAAAGAGAATTTTACTTTCTGTGTTGTAGAAACCAAAGTTCCTAATAAGATCAAGCCAATAAAGATAAATTCAAAATTGGTTGTCTAAGCTCGGCAAACATGATGAGGACCAAGGAGCACGGCAAGACGGAGGTGCCGACATGCATCGAGCCGTTGTCTTGTTGAATAAAGAGGCTTGCATCGGCCTTAAGAACCTGCAGCTCGATTAACGACAACTCGATGAAATTTTCCTGTTCAAATATCCATATGTTGAATAGACTCGATTCGAGTTTTGACGGTGTAGAAAATACCACAACAGATACATAATAAAGATAAATTGGAAAAAAAAAATTGAAGTTTACAAACTTGATATTTTTTACATAAAAAAACCATCGTCTAGGATTAGCATATTTCCAAGGTGTTCGGCGAATAGCCATCTCTTCACAATGACACATTGGAGCAATGTTTATAATTAAATTCTAGGTTGATTTGATATTAATCTGATACTTATAGGCTGTTCTTTTTGTGTTTCAGTTTTGTATTTTGATTTTTGAATTCGTTTTGAGTTTTGTGTTTTGAGTGTCAATTTTGAAATTGTTGAAAATGTGTTTTTTTTTTACATTTTGAAAAATTGTTTAGAAAATACCTAAAACGTGTTTTGAAAATCTTAGTTTAATTATAACTGAAAATACTCAAAACGACAAATTTGTCGTTTAAGTTTTCTTGTAAATTTTTAACTTATTTTAAAAAACGCGATTTCGAAAATAGGAAAGAGAGCATATTTTCACTGTTTTGAAAAATCGAAAACAGAAAACAGTTTGAAAATTGTAAAGAGAATAGTTCCTTAATCTTTTCCTCAATTATCTCATTCCTTACGTAAAGTTACAAGAACAAGGTTGGGATTTTAGTCAATTGGTGAATGAATCATGTTTGATGGAAACATTTAAAAATTGATTGATCGAATTGAACTTAGGTCGAAGTTGGGTGACCTCTAATAAAATATATACAAATTAGTTTGAATCCACAACTAGAAGTCAAACTTCGAACTCTTTGCCACTCTGTTTGCTCGAATGAGCCACAGAATTAAGACAAAATCAGTGCCCTTTAAAAGATGTATGTTGCATGTTACAAGACCCCATCTATGTTTTCCTTTCCCCTGTCAGATAAACAATCAACAAAGCCAAGTTTTTGTAATTTAGGGTTCAGAGAGCTTGGCCGGTGAGACTGATTTTATATGAATAAAACTTGACCTTGTGATGAGTTATTGATGAAAATAAAGGCACTCTTGTGATAATCTTTTTGATAAAAAAAATTTAGTGAATTTCAATAAAAGTTAATGAAATGTGTGTAATTGAAAATTTGATAAAAGTTGTGAATCTTAAGAAACGATATGTTGAAGTTTGACAAGTTGAAAGGATAAAAATTTAATAAAGTTTTATCAAACAAACAGAAAGCTCCGGTTTGATGTGAATTATAAATCAGATTTTTAATAATTTTGGTAAAAGTTGATGGAATATGCGATTGAAAAGTTGTGGATCCCATAAAACGTTGTTAAAAATAGTTCTTGACATTGATTTACATTAAAATTTGAATTTGAATTTCTAACAAACATATGCTCAATATATAGCCCCCGTATAATCAATTTTAACCACATATTTCAAGGATCTCGCGAGTTTTCAACCACACATTTTATCAAAATTTTATCAAAATATACTAAAAATTCGATTTTAATTCCTACATAACATGCTCATATATAGTAGTGTGAGTTCTTGAAGAACGACATGTTATTACAAAGTCACCATAAAAATATTTACGAGTAAATAAGATACTATTTTTCTTTACAATACTAGACACGATTAAGGAAAAAAGATATTGAAATCACAAACGTCTTACTATACATGGAAGCCTAGCTAGCACTACGTCGCAAAGACGCCCTTAGAATAAAAATTCGTAAAGCCAGTTGCATGCATTGCATATAAATAATAAATATATTTCGATACATAATCACGAGATTATTAACAATGTAAAATAATATTTAAAATAAAATACTAGATATTTTTGTACTGAACAACGAATGCAATTTTAACTTTAATTTGTTTTTTCCCTTCTTTAGCCTAGTTCTTTGCTCTCAACCTCACGGTATCAAAGAGGTGAAAACCTCTTCGATGATGAAGGTCTTGTCCCTTTCCTTGTTTGTAAGTGGTCATCCTATTTGGACCCTGTTATTATTGCTAATTACACATCCTACGTCCTCCTTCGCAGTTCATGTCCATGGATGGTCAAGCAATGTAATTACTTTTTTTTTATTAATAATAATCCAAAAAATTGTGTATAACATTAAAAGTTGAATTTAAGTGGAGATGATTGGAAAGCTTTTCTTCCATGCAACATGGCTAATCTTGATTCATTTTAGCCCCGTTTGTCCACCACTAAAGTAAAAAAATTGGAACGAATTTTTTAAGAATGCGTGGTTAAAAAATAGAAAAAAAAATTGGGTTCACGTGCAAAATATGTTATTGTTAGAATATGTAGTTGAAAATGAATTTAAGAAAAAAAAGAGTTTTGGAATAATGGTAGACAAACATGGATTTACTAGCTAGCTTGCAAGGCTAACAAAAGAGAAGATTTGGAATTTACTTTTGATTAAGAAGCAATAAATCCTACCTAAACTAGATTTGGCTTTTCTATCATTGTAGGGTTCCATCTTTTTAAAATTCAGCCCTTGTTTGTTAGATTTTTAAAATCAGATTTTTAGTAAATTTTAATAAAAGTTGATGAAATGTGTGATCGAAAAGTTGTGATCCCATAAAATATGTGGTTAAAATTAATCGACGATTTTGACTTGATATTTTAATTAGATTTTAATCCAAACCAAATGGGGGCTCATGTGAAGATAACAACTAGAATATAATTGGAACATATAGCAATAATGGAGTTGAAAAGGGCCTCTTCCCTTTGCCCCCACTACACATTCCCTTTTACTAAAAAAAATAAAAATGCCACCATTTGATAGAATATGCATGGATCTTCCCCTTCAATTCTTGGACATACATATAGTTTTTGGTATTCAGCTTTTTAGCTCTCATCCACCACTAAATGCCACCTTTATCCCATCCTCTCTCTCTCTCTCAACATCATACTCCACTTTATTTTCATCTTTAGTTACCATCCTTGGAGAAAATAATCATGTAAATTAGCAAATTAACTCCACATGACAATCATATCCATCCATTTATTGATGACGGATGACAGATGGATTGTACGCCTACACCAAGAAAATCCCTGGTTTCTCCCTCTGTGATGCTTTCTTGATTCTGCATATGATGGTGCATAGATGGGTACATTTGAAGCTGATTCAATGCAGAGAAATCACTGCCAAGACCAGCAGTTACTGTGTTTTGAACTTGATTTTCAGTGCACTTGAGGCCAAAGTTTCCTAGGAGTGATGGGTCAGCTGTGGTGGCTCCTATTTGGGCAGCTTTCTGCAATAAAGCTGTTGCAGACATGTTTGCTGCTGAGGACTGTTGATGGGATTGTTGTTGAGTGCTAAATAAGGATGGAACACTTCCAGCAAGTTGATGACTTCCCTCATCTTCAACATTAACATTACTCAAAGGAATTGAATTGCAGCTTAACTGATCAGCAGCAGCACTTGAGGAATTAATTTTTTTAGCAAAATCCCAATTCAACTGATAACTACTGGATGGTGCAGGAGGGTTTGACGAGCAGGGATTAACAAGTGGATCAGTACAACTGTATATTGCACCTCCAGAACTGACAGTCATTCCCATTTGATGCATTTCTTGGAGATTTTTGTATAGTGTTTCTTGACTTTGGGGGGGCTGCTGGCTCATATTCCATAATGAAAGGCCTCTTGTCATTGGATCATTGACATTTTGAGGGTTGCTTGAAGTTGGCTTGAAAATGGAAGAGAAATGCTGCCCCATATTAGGCCCTAATGAGAACTGATAATTGATATGCCCTGCATGGTTTTCCATGTGAGATTCTGCTTTAACTCTTTCTGTTTCCTCGGCTAAGACATCACAAAATGCCCTGTGAGTGATGAAGCTATCTCGCCTATTCACAAGAATTAGTTCCATAACAATTCGTCAGTCTAAAATAAACATTGAAGATGTACTCTATTGCAAAATTTCTGGATAGTATTAGAAAAGAAAAGAAATGAAAATAATATCTATAATACTATTTAGTTCTATCTATTAGTGTCTAATAAACATATTCCCAGCGATCCATCCACCAAGACGTGAGCAAGCATATATAATCTCTGAAATTCTGAATTATTCAAGGCCTACAACTACATACACATCATCCTAGCATAACAAGAAGTCTAATAATTATTGATAGAGGCAAAATAGGCCCCTTTTTTGGAACATGGTACTGAAAAATCAACAGATCTTGATTATTATTCACCTTTCAGCCACAGACACACACACAGATTTTCATTGATCACTTCG
>CAIGRH010132944.1:0-11202 GCA_903798295.1 Fraxinus nigra | reverse complement strand
GTGTAAATCCTTTTGCAACGAGCCTGGCCTTTTTTCTTTCCTCTGTTCCATCAGAGTGAAGTTTAACCTTGAAAATCCATTTGCATACTTTTTGTGTTTAGGGAGATGAGTCATAGTCCATGTATTATTTGAAACTAAAGCTTGATATTCTGTGTCCATAGCTTTACACCATTCAAGATATTTAACAACTTCTTCATATGTTTGAGGTTCATACATAGTTGACAAAACTAAGCAGTACTTTCTGTGAGCAAAAGACAAGTTGTTATAATCTAGATACTCTGAAATAAGATACTGTTTTCCAGTCCTGGGACCTTTTTCCATAGATTCTGATTGGGTAGCTGGCACTTGAGATACAAGACTGTAGTGATAATCTTGGAGATAAGCAGCAGCTCGTTCAGTAAGAGCTGTAGTAAGATGTAAATTAAGAAGAAACTCAGATGAGTTAAAAGATAAACTATTATGAGGAGAATCAATAATATTAGGATTAGAATTGATGTCAGGTTTTGGAATTGATATATCAAGCAATGGATCATGGGTAAAACTTGAAGTGGGAAACATGTGTGAATGATGTGATAAACAAGTATTAGATTTAGATAAAGAGGCAAGAAACTTAGGATGATGAAATGGAAAAACATTTTCATGAAAAACTACATCTCTAGAGGTAAATGTAGTATTGTTTAAAAGGTTACACAATTTGTATGCCTTCATTCCATAGGGATATCCAATGAATATACATGGTATAGCCTTGGGATCAAACTTAGTATGATTCCTCTTTAGGCTAGAAGCATAGCATAGGCAACCAAAAACTCTGAGGTGCTGATAAGGAGGTACTATTTGGTGAAGCATTTCATATGGAGTTTTGTTGTCAAGAATGAAGGTAGGGGTTCGATTGATAAGATGAGTAGCTGTAAGTAGAATTTCTCCCCAAAATCTATGAGGTAAATTGGATTGAAACTTAATGGCTCTAGCAATGTTTAGAATGTGTTGATGGGGTTTCAACACAGCTAAGTTGATGGATAATGCCTTTAGAATGAGTAGTCAGTAGTTGGTGGTTCCTGATGCTGAGACTGATTTTGTGTTTGAGAACCAGTAGATATTTGTCCTTTTAGCTAAGGGACTAACATAGCCAAAACCTGCTTACACTGGTCTGGAGTGATGGTGATCCTTGAAAGAGACTACATAACATCAGATTGATTAGCATCAGAAGCCTGCCCTACATCATTTGCCACTACATTTTTCCCTTTAGCAAATCGATGTCCATGAGGATATCCTACTAACTTGTAACACTTTCCCTTCAGGTGACCAAGCATGCCACAATAACTACATATAGGCCTATCTTTTCTTTGGAATTGATTTGGCCTAACATTTCTCTGAGTTCCATTGGATCCTTGTACTATATTATTAGCAAACGGAGCTGCTTCAAAGTTCTGCTACTTTTTAGTTTTAACTTCATTCTGCCTCTCATCTTGAAAAATGAGAGCAAACACTTTGTTAAGTGGTGGCAGGGAATCCATCATTAAGATCTGGCTTTCAACTCCAGAATAATGGTCATCGAGCCCCATTAAGAATTGCATAACTTGATCTTCCTTTTTATAATCAACACTACTAATCTCTGGTCTGTAGTTATCAAGTTTTTCCCACAGTCCTTTAAATCGATTAAAATATATGAGTTAACTAAGCCGTTCTCCTGTGAAATCGAATAAATCTACTTCTTCAGCTCATAAATCTGAGGTCCATTACCTTAGCAATATCGATCCTTCAGCTCAGTCCATATTTCTCTAGCTAAATTCTTGTGCATTACACTTGGATAAAACTCTTTAGGAATAGAATTGATGATCCACAAGGATACAACGTGATTGCATCACCTCCAAGCGATGTACAGCTGATCATGAGAACTCAGTTTATTTATAGATCCATCAATGAATCCTTATTTGTTTTTCACACTTAAAGCCATGACTACAACGCGACTCCAAGTCGCATAATTGTCCTCCGTAAGCACCACATACATGAGTTGCATACCTGTGTTGTCGCCATAGTGGAGGTAGTAAGGGCTACTTTGATCTGTGATTGATTTGCTCGTAATTGAATTGGCTTCTTCACCAATTAAGTCTCCAACAGACGATCCTTGTGATGCCATCGCAGCAAGGATCAAAGCTCTGATACCATGTGAAATTGACAAGAGGAGAATTCTAGAGAGTGAAGAAAAAAAGAGATGGGGAAAATATATTGCCTTATGAAAATGAAAATTACTCATTAAAACTGCACACTCACCGGATATATATACTAACCAGGTGAGCACTAGAAAACAAAGTAAAATGGAAAAAACTAAAATAACCTTCTACAAACTACTTATTCCAATAACGTCAACAAAACCAATATTAAAAAGGGGCAAAAGAGGCTAACCAATTGGTAGTAATCCATTTATATTAGTTTGCCATATTTTACATTTTTCACCTATGTGCATTTAGGAGGAATTACTAAGGGTAAATAGGCGTTCGTGCTGGCTGGATACTGCACCGTAGACTATCACACAATACGTTCCATTTTGCCTAACTTGATTTCACAAAAATGCTTATGGTTTGTGACTAGTTGATGAACCATAGTAATATCTACCACAAATATCCACCTTCGGGTGGCTCTTAAATATGTGTCCTCAGAATCACAAAATATATGGAGTATCGTGATTGTACTATTCTGCGAACCCTGAATACTGGATACATTTGTTGTTATGCCTTTTATAGGGATTTTTTTCGCTCGTGTGATGTTGCTGGATCAGGCTCTCACTACTGCCCGCGGAAGTCTGAGTCATCTGAATCCTAAAGTGGCCGATAACCCTGAAAGACCAGCTAAGCATCATGGTTTTAGTTTTGTCTGAATGTGATCTTTTGTATGACTTGGAGAAGTACTTGTAGTAATTTCATTTTGATTATACTTCCAATCTAGTTAATTCGACGACTATATATGGCTCTTCCCAATTTGGACCTAAAGAACCAGATTGTTAAAGGCAGCCGTGTAAGTGACACTTTTGTTGTCACTTAACAAATGTTTTGGTTTCCATTTAGTTATATGTTTTTGATTGATGTCTAACTTATGTAATGATGTAAAGTTAGGCTAGTTTGGACCTACTACAAGTTAGTGCATTGTCAAGTATTGTTTAGTGGTAGTAGGTAGGATAGTTGTTGGTAAAAAATACATTTGAATGGTATCCAATTATGGCATATATACTGTCAGCCATGTAGCAGCATATTATAAATGAAAATTCTCTATTTTTCCTCTCCTCATGTTTGCTTAAAAACCATTAGTGGTAACAGAGCTCAAAAATTTGATCTTTGAGGGAGAAGAAAAAGTAGAAAAATAGATTTTTTTGAGAGAAAACAAGTGAGAAAACTTCACCAAACAAAACCTTTCATCATATCAACAAGAAGATGGCTTTCGGTAGTTTCTGAGCACCCTTGCCCTCAATGTTTACAGGTGAGAACTATGATTTTTGGCATGGGAAGATGAAGGCTTATCTGAAAGCCTATGATCTGTGGGAGATCACAGAATCATATCACCTCCAATTCTAGTATTTTTGTAAAGCTAGATGAATGTTACATATCAAAGGTTAAAGTTGGGAATGGAGAGTTTGTAGAAGTGAATGGAGTTGGTGAAATTTCAGTATAGACTTTATCAGGTACCAAGTACATTTTTTATTTTTTATTTGTTCCAAATATTGATCAAAACTTAATAAGTGTTGGTCAACTGATTGAGAAAGATTATACATTGGTATTTAAAGACAAGAGATGCATTATATTTGATCTAAAAAATCAAGAGATAATGACCATTGGCATGAAGAATAGAAGCTTCTCTTTAGAATGGAAAAATGTAAGTGATCAAGCACTTGTAGGCACTATTATTAAGTCTTCTTTATGGCATAAAAGGTTTGGACATGCTAATTACACATTACTCAAACATATGCATGATTTAGAGTTTGTTGAAAATCTGACTGAAATCAGTAAAGATGATGGATGTGTGTGAGAAATCTGTCAATTAGGAAAGCAAACTAGATTGTCATTTCCTAAAAATTAGTCTAGAAGGGCTTCAAGTAAGCTGTAGCTGATCCATTCTGATGTATGTGGTCCAATGAGAACACCTACTCTAAATAGCATCAAGTCTTTTGTGCTATTCATTGATGATTTGATAAGGATGTACTGGGTA
Source organism: Fraxinus nigra (assembly GCA_903798295.1). Classification (NCBI taxonomy): domain Eukaryota; kingdom Viridiplantae; phylum Streptophyta; class Magnoliopsida; order Lamiales; family Oleaceae; genus Fraxinus; species Fraxinus nigra. The sequence goes on along the minus strand of CAIGRH010132944.1, from coordinate 7,005 downwards.
TACTTTTTGAGGCTAAAATATGAAGTTGCTGTTGTATCTCAAAGGTTTAAAAACCTGGTGGAAAATGAGAGCATTTGCAAAATAAAGGCTATAAGATCGGACAATGGAACAGAGTATTGCTACAGCCAATTTGACAAATTTTGTGAAAAACTGGGGATAAAACATCAGCTAACCATTCCCTATTCTCCATAGTAGAATGATGTATGTGAAAGAAAGAATAAAGTGGTTATGGAGATGGTTAGATGCTTGATGACCGAGAAGAAAGTCCAAGGGAATTCTGAGCAGAAGTTGTGAAATTGCAGTGTATCTACTTAACAGATTGCCTACAAAGTCATTGGATAAAATGACCCTTTTTCAAGCTCAGTATGGAACTAAACTTGATGTCTCTCATCTGAAAATGTTTGGGAGCCTCTGTTACACTCATATACCTGATGTGAAAAGGGATAAATTGAGCCAAAAATATGAGGTTGGAGTGCTAGTTGGCTACTACAGTAATGCCAAAGGCTATAGGGTGTTCACCTCTCGTAGCAAGAAGGTAATTCCCAATAGGGACATCAAAATAGATGAAGCAGCTTCATGGAACTGAGAATCATCTCTAAGCAATCAACCTTAAGTTTCAAATGTTATTTCACTAGTAGTTGAATCTGATGTTAATGAAGAAGAAGAGGGAACTAATAGTGATTCTGATTCCGAAAATGAAGTATTGAGGACTAGACCACTAGCTGATGTGTATGCTAGATGTAATTCAGCTTTATTGGAACCTTCAAACTTTGCTGAAGCTCAGAGTTCTAAAGAGTGGAAGGTTGCAATAAAGGTGGAGCTAAACATGATTGAAAAGAATGAAACATGGTTGTTAGTAGACATGCCAAAAGATAAGAATGTTATTGGACTTAAATGGGTATACAAAACTAAACTAAACTGTGATGGATCAACCAACAAGCTGATAGCCAAGCTAGTTGTGAAGTGATATGCTCAACTATTTGGCGTTGACTTCACAGATACTTTTGCACCAGTAGTAAGGTATGAAACTATCAGATATTTTTTTTTCTATTGCTGCTCAAGGAGGTTGAAAAATTCATCAGTTGGATGTTAAATCTGTCTTCTTAAATGGCTACCTAAATGAGGAGCTATTTGTTGAACAACCTGAAGGCTTCCTTATGGCTGGAGCAGAGGATAAAATCTATCTGTTGAAGAAAGCTTTGTATGGCTTGAAGCAGACTCCAAGAGCCTGGTATAGCAGAATAGATAAGCATTTGAGCTGCCTTGTTTTTCATCAAAAGTGTTAATGAGCAAACACTTTATATAAAGTATTTGGAGGAAGAACTGATTGTCATTTCCTTATATGTTGATGACCTTCTAATAACCGGCAACAATCAAGTTTTAATTGGGCAAGTGAAAGATGAAATGAAGCAGGCATTTGAGATGATTGACCTTGGGAAAATGTAGTACTTTTTCAGCATGGAAATAAATCAGTCTCAAGAAGGAATTTTTGTCTATCAAAGGAGATATGCTAATGAGATGCTAATGAAATTTAGCATGGAAAACTACAAACTAGTGAGCACTCCTTTGGTGCAAAACTTAAAAGTTGATGAAGGATGATGGAGGCAGAAAGACAGATGAAAAGATTTATAAAAGCTTGGTGGGAAGTCTCTTGTATTTAACCATCACAAGACTAGACATTACCTTTGCTGCAAATCTGCAAAAGGGAGTTCTTAGATACATCAAAGGGAATACAAATATGGAAATCTAGTTTAGGAAGTCTAAAAAACTGGACTTGATGGCTATACAGATAGTGATTGGACAGGTTCCTTTGATGATATGAAAAACACTTCAGGTTAAGTTTTTTACTTGGGATCAAATGTTATTTGCTGGAACTCAATGAAACAGAAGACAATAGCTCAATTTACTAATGAGTCAGAGTATATTGTAGCTTTTGAGTCAACTAACCAAGCAATTTGGCTGAGAAAAGTTTAAGAGGATCTTAACTATAGACAATCTGATGCGATAGTCATTTATTGTGATAATCAATCAGCAGTTGCAATGGTTAAAAATCCAGTGTTTCATGGAAGGACAAAACACATTAAGATCAAGTACTATACAATAAGACAAGCACAAGAACATCTTGAAGTAAAGCTGGTGCATTACTGTTCCATTGATCAATATGCTGATATTATGACTAAGGTATTACCAAAGGAAAGATTTAAAACACTAAGAAAATGTCTGTGTTTCCAACAAAAGTGTTAAGGAGGAGTGTTACAGGCAGCCGTGTAAGTGGCACTTTTGTTGTCACTTAATAAATGTTTTTGGTTACCATTTAGTCACATGTTTTTTTTATTGATGTCTAACTTATGTAATGATGTAAAGTTAGGATAGTTTGGACCTACTACAAGTTAGTGCATTGTCAAGTATTGTTTAGTGGTAGTAGGTAGGTTAGTTGTTGGTAGAAAATACTTTTGAATTGTATCCTAGTATGGCATATATACTATCAACCGTGTAGCAGCATATTATGAATGAAAATTCTCTATTTTTCCTCTCCTCATGTTTGCTTAAAAACCATCATAGATTCTATTTCTTTGTTAGCAACAAAAGTTTTTTTTTTTTTAAAAAAAATTAGTTTGCTACTTTATAGTTTTTCATGCGAACCTTAGAATTTGAATACCTTTCCGTCTTTCTTTTATATACGAAGAGCTTCATTGAAAAGCCTCTCGCCTTTCCTCTAGGAAGTTTAGGTTCCCATTCATTGCTGCATCATTTTGTTCTTCATCAAAGTTTAACTTCCTTACTCAACTTAGACCTATTTCCAAATGTATCATAGCCTCGACTCCATAAGATAATGAGAAGGGAATCTCCTGTGGCAATCCTCGTAGTTTTATGGTAAGATCATAAAATTTGTAGTAATTTGTCATTTTACAATCTATTCGAGAAATCAAGCTTTCTTTTCAAATTGTTTTTTAAGGTTTTGGTCATTGCTTCCACTTGTCCGTTAACCTGAGGACAACATGTAGTGGAAAAATGTCTGTGAATTCCTTGTTTTTTGCACATAGCTTTGAACTTTTTCTCTTGAAATTGTGTGCCATTATCTAAAATCATAGAGTTTGGAGTTTTGAATCAACAAATGATATTTTTCAGGATGAACTTATAGGTATTACCTTAGTGATATTGGTGAGAGAATCTATTTCTACCCACTTTGTGAAGTAATTTATTGCCATGATCATGAACCTTAGGTTAGATCTACCTTTGAGGCAAAGGTCCCACAAATTCAATACTCTAGTTTGCAAAAGGCCACTACGAACCTTTGACATTTTTTTCATTTGATTTCCCACAAGTTTACGATATCGCGAACGAGTAATAAAGTGCTATATATCCTATTATTTTTTCTCAAATCAATAAAGTTCACAATCAATCTAATTAGTGATCAATAATTGAAAATTCATTAAATCCTAGAACAATCATCCAAGAATAAATACATATTGGGCGTCAAATTATCGAATTTATATTAAAACATCATAATAAGGTTCCGTCAATATCTTAGTAATTAAAACCCTAGCCTAACATTACAAAATCACATGAAATCATAATTAATTGGAAGAAGATAACCGGGATTTTAATTTGACGAAGAAGAGGATTATAGATCTTGAAATTTTGAATCTCTTCAATAGTTTCTTGATGAATCTCCAATATATTTTCTCCTCATCTCTCCAAAAATCAAGGTTGAAACTCCAATTTCTTGAAAACTTGTAATTGCCTTTTAATTCTCACGAAAACAATGGTTTGACCTTTTAATGATGTTATTGTTGAATAATTGTATATGAGAGATTCCATTTAATGTATTCTCTCGTATGTATTTATAGCCTCAAAATTTGGCTCAAAAAGCGTTCAAAATTGAATCCAAGAAAAGGTTCAATCGAACAAGGAAAGTTACTATTTTTTTTGTGCACATATTTTTGTCTTTGTAAAGCTATCTATATTTTTATCATAACTTTGTCTTCCAATATGTGATTGAGCCGATTCAAAGTGCATTCAAAAGCCAACTCAAATATATACAACTCTACTAGAATTAGAATGTTTTCAATTTGAGCATTTACTATGCAACTCAATCTATGGCTAAAAATCTAGAACATAACTAGTGCAGTAGGAAATTGATTTGTGAAAATACTTGAACATATTTAACTCATTTTTTACTTCTAGTTGAGTTCAATCGACTCTTAGCAATGTTACATTATAGTTTTGTAGTCCAAACCAATTATTGAAAAAGTTGCAATTGAGTCATCAAACTTTGGATTTTACCATTTTTCGTCGTTTTTCGCTACTTTATTTCAATTTCAATCATCGAGTTTTACCTAATAAATAAATTATACACTAAATGAGACTATAATTTATCAAAAGAACACGAAATATTAACATTTTAAAGTCCAAATAAATAAGTAGATAAAATATACTTATCAAACACCCGTAACCTTAAACATTTGTTTATCCTCAAAAATAACAAAACCAAACCTAACTTAAAAAACATACAAGCAACAAAGTTTTGGCTAGATAGCTCCCCATTTTGTCTCATTGAATTGAAATCATTGTATTATATTTATAAACTTCAAGGACACAATACCAAATCAACATCAACTTCTCCAATACAAAACTGATGTATATGTATGTGATGAATCAAGTATAACATTATAAAATTACAAGTTGTTTCAATTCCCCACCGTCAATGGTCAAATTTGTCATTTCTTCACTCATAAGAATCACACGCTCCAAATTTATTTATTTACTCTTTTTCCTAGATGTAATCTAAGGTTGAATTTTTTTACACTAATCCTCACACTCTCTAGGTTAGATGGACCCATCTCACTAATTACAAGTCAACACTTCAACAAATAAGGATTCTCTAAATTCTTTGATTGCTTCAACCTCCAAAATTTAAATTGGCCAATAATCATTTGTCAAAAGTTTAATCCTCTCAAACAAATGTTCGGGGCTTAATCAAGACATTTGTGAGTCTTTTGTTTTATGCAAATGCATTTTTCAAATTTGCTATCTTTTTTAATGTTCAGATTTCTCACCATTAAGTTTTCGAAATGGCCCTTGTAGCAAGCTTTCGATCAATGACTCTCAAGTCAAATGACTCTAGAAAACTAGGTTTTAGATACCCTTGCATGCTTAATTACTTAAGTCATAAATGATACAAAAAGATGTTTCACAATAAGTAAATTTTTTATATCATGATTAGCGTAATGCCTCTTATTAAACACTTTTCCAAAGAAATCAACCTTTAACTTAAGAATTTCACATAATTTCATCACATTGATCTTAGACAATCCACACAAGAAATCATACACATGGAATCCTCATTCATATCCATATCTTCTTACAACAATTAAATCACCCCAAACAATGCTAACTTTGTTCTAAGGATGTATAATGTAGTAATTTTATTTTTTTGGTTTTAGCATCTAAATTTTATTATTTTAACCTATTAAGGATATGAATCAACCCATTACCTCATAATGTTAAACTTAATTCACATATGCTAATAATATCAAATCTTAAATGCATAAACATTCACCAACCCAAGCATATAACCTATTCACAATTCATAAATGAACACACAATCTTAAATATATCCATCATTGTCGATCAAGCTACCTAACTCACACAAGAAAGCAAACTAAAAAGAAAATAGTTTTGAAGTTTTTTTAAAAAACATTTGCAGTTTTTTTTTTCATGTATAATAAAGTAATAAGCACACAATCATATATAAATAATAAAACTAAAAACTGAATATTTTCCCACCCCAAACTTAAAGTATACATTATCCTTAATGTCTTAAAGTGTAATCTAGTAACATAAAGGAGAAAGAAAGGAAGTAGGTACTTTTCAAATTTTTAGTTTGATTTTAGAAGCAAGCTTTTAGATCATTCCATTCCATTCTTCAAGTTAAGCTTCTTCGAGTTTAATATCTCCTTTCCTTTGAAAGAAGAAACAAATATAAGAGTCAAGAAACAATTTAAAAGTTGTAATGTTGTGTGTGTGATAACCAATTTTTTACGTCATTAGAGCCTAGAAAAATGTGTCTCATGTTTTTCCTATTGTCTATGACTAATTTTTATTTCTAGGCTTGAAATATATATATGATGACTCTTTTATTTAAAAAAAAATGCTTAAAACTAATGCAAGCTAATAAACAACAAGTAATGCAAATACATAAAGCATAATAAATATAAGATCTAGAAATTGAGTTGCCTCCCAATAAGAGCTTAATTTAAATTCTTTAGCTAGAATTTGCAGCGGAGTTGATCATGGTGGTTCACGTGGACTTTTTCGGCCTTGAACTTTTTGCAATTTTTAACCTTGCATCCTCTTTTTGCTTTCCAAGCCTTGAACTCTTCGTTCTCATCTCTATCAAGAATTCCACCAACTTTAAATTTTCTCTTCAGAAAACTTTGTGGATCATCTTCATCGATACAATTGCACAACTCGAGGTCCGATGGTTGCTTAGAGTAATTGTGTAATTAAAAAAAATTCATCCTCTACCCTCAAGATCAATTCACGTTTCTCCACGTCAATCAAGGTTATGTCAGTTGCTAGGAAAGGTCAACTTAAAATTATTGGAATATTTCGATATTCTTCTATATCAAGAACAAGGAAGTCCTCTGGGAATATCAAATTTCCAGCTTTAATGAGCACATCTTCAACCTTGCCTCTTGTATGTTTGATGCTTCTACCAGTCACCTACAGTGACACCATTGTTTCCTTTACTTCTTCAATGGTATGTTGATGTGGAGCATCCTTAATGTAATGCTCCAAATTCTCGGAACTAGAAGCGGTAAAAAATATGCTCTTTGTTGACCTCTTTAATGCTAACCAAAATAAATTGTAAATAAAATTTATTTTGGGGGTTTGAAACATATAAAAATTATAATGGAAGATATATGTCCATATAGACTTTAGTAAATTATGGTGCAATTTGATTTTTAAAAAACATCTCGAGAAAATTCAGAAACTATC
>CAIGRH010132938.1:0-13145 GCA_903798295.1 Fraxinus nigra | reverse complement strand
GTAGGAGTCTTACCTTGTTAGGGGTGTTTCTAAAGAAAGGGCTCCTTTGTGGCTTAGGATTCCTTTGATGGGGCGTTCCTGTAGGGTGAGGAATTCTAGTCAATGAGGATAGGTGATGTTTGATCACGGACAGCCCAAGTGAATGCCCCGATCACCTATAAACCCGAGGACTTCCGTTGTGTCTTTCGGTGTGATCCGGTAAGCATGTCCTCGAGGACTTGTACCCCGATCACCTATAAACCTGAGGACTGTAGCCCCGTAATCCAGAGCATGGTCATTTGTTCGTCCTCGAGCTCGGGTATACAATCATTTGACCTCATGCTCGGGTATGAAAATATTGACCACATCAGTTAGTATTTATTGTTAGTAAAGAAAGTAGTTTTGAAAATCATGGCAGAACAAGTTACTTCAAAAAATAAATTTGACTTACTTTAAGCATAACGAAACGTGTTCTAAAGCAATTTACATCATTTCTTGATCTAACCTGGTGATTGGTGGCGCATTAAGAAAGACGGAATTTAGAACAGCCGTGATACCTAATTCCTCGTGTACATTATCTACTACTGTTATAATCACGCAGCGCCTGCTCTATTACAGTCAAGTGACAGTCAGCCATTTTATCTACATTCAAGCAGTATTCTGAACTGCTCGAAATACCTTTTCTTTTCGAGCTATTTTATGACTCTCGCGATGTCATCCCATTTATCAACATTACAGGAAACGATTGTAATCAGACGCGAGCTGCTTTTTGTGTTGGATTTTTATATAATTCGCTGAGGGGTTGCATGCTCAGCCTATCGGGCAGTTTATGTGCATATGACCAGATTAGATTTTATTCAGAGACTACATTGCTACATTTTTTTGTGATTTTCCAGATATTGTGATGTGATGAAAATAGATTACAGCTTTTGGCTGATGATTATGTTATGATATTAATTACTCGAAATTAATGTGATATGTTCTTAATATGTTTTCGAGCATTGTTAAACTGCATTACGAGAATGTCTCACAATCTTTACTATTGTTATTATAGGATATTATACTGTGAAGATAATATCTCACAATCTTTACTACTGTTATTATAGGATGTTATACTGTGAAATGTTAAGTACTCGATTTTTGATGAGAAAGCATAGTTATTTTCAAAATTCTCCCCTCATTGAGTTTATCAACTTATATTTTTCAACGACTTTTTTTATCAGGTAGAAGTTGAGTTCTTGTGCAACTTTTGAAGACAAAGCCTTTAATTTTGGAGTGAAGCCGCACGATAGAGCTAGTTTGTACGACTTACTTCATAAAGCAGGTAGTCCTTATTTTGGGAGACATGTTCATTTTGGATATCATTTTGCATCATTTGTAAACAGCTATGTCGATTCATTACATATTTTGTATCTACATGTATACTTTACTTTGTTTTAATAATAAAAGTTTTTAAGTTCGACTTCTCTAATGCGTTGTTTTATTGTGGTTATTGAAAAGGAAAATGGTGTGATTATTATGATGGGTTATGTTGCAATTTATTACATGTTGGTTAGTTCAAATTACATGAGAGATAACGTCGATTTTTTTTTTAAAAAAAAGTAATTATAAGTTGCACGATATAGTAGTTTTGATTGTGGGTCGAACCTCTAGATGGTATCTATCATCAGCACGTCACGTTTAAGCTCCATTATTGTTATTCGGGACGGGTCATGGGAGTTTACGCCATGAGTTGATGAACGGATATATACGTGTAGTAGGTAGACCACGATTGAGTGGGATGCAAACAACCAAGGTGTGAACAGTTGAATACCCAGTCAAGTGGAAGGTCCTCGGCCAAGTGGATGTTTACTTGTGAGGGTTTTTGGGCTTCACTCCGTTTTTGTTTGTGATCGTGTTGTTAACGAGGTTTTATTGATGATTACTTGTTGCGTATTAGTGGTCTTAGTCTATATGTATCAGCGAGGTACAATAAATTTCGACGACCCCCTAATTTTGAAGGTAGCCTTGGACGAAAATTCTCTCCCTTTTTTCTTTTTCTTCCTCGTCTTGTCCTTATAATTTTTGCTAATATTTTTTTTCTAGTCGTTGCACCGTTTTGTACCTCCAAAAACATTGTTCCTTTCTTCTTCATCTTTTCCCCGACAAAGCGTCGCCCTTGACAATTTTTAAGAACGATAAGATTAACATTTTTGTCTTAGTAAAACTAGAATTATGAAACTTGATGTTGGGTGTGTGAAGGGTGAATATTTAGTATGCCTTTTAAATAAATTATGCCGCACGTTGAACGTTACGTACCGTGACATTTGATCAGAATTATTGGAAGAATTTATGTAGTCGGGAGACTAACGTTATTCTTTTAACAGGTTCATTAAAATTCACATTGTAAATGAAAATAACACCAAATTAATGTTCACACTAGATTTAAGTAACAAGAGGAAAAATGCACTTAATTGCTTCATAATTTATTCTACTATTTGTTAAGTAAGAGTGAAGGATGATCTGTAATTTTCGGGAACAAAATCTACAAATTTTCATCAAGTAATGAAGCCTGATCCGAAAATAAGTGTTATAGATAGAGCAGATTCATATATTTTTTTCTTTATTTCAAAAAATTAGTTGAAACCTGTTTCTATTTATTATGACGACCTTGTGCAATAAACACTTGTTGAGAGAATAGGGTAACATTAAGATATAAAACAAATCATAGCATGAAGCAACTTATTGGAACAAAGTACATTGATGGAAAAATAAATGATAGTCCTTCCTTTGTTTTACTTTGATCACCACATTTTGGGTGTGTCTTACCAAGATTTTGGCCAAATTTTCCATGATTTTTTGACCGTTGAGGTCAACACCTGGACCCCACATGTCTCACATTTGGTCCAATGGTTCAGTCATGTACCAACGGTTTAAAAAGTGCTGAAAATCCTCCAAAAAATCTTGGTCAGAAACACCCTTTATCTTAAATATTTTTCAAATTTCGTATTTTTGAGAAAAGTTCAAAACAACTACTATGCTATAATTGTTTTGTCCTACTGGGTTTAACCTAATGTAAGTCGTTATCTTCTTAATTTATCATCTATTGTTATGGCTCTACTTTGTGGAGTATATTGTCATTTTGTTGTACCCACCCCTGATATGATTTTATATCTATCTCAACATCATCATATATATTTGCCTTGGCTTGATGGCTAACTGGCCATAATATTGGTATCACTCCAAAATTAACATTACTTGTTATAGTTGTTATTTGCTAAATATCTAGTTGCATTTGATCTCTCAATAGATCTAGCAACAATAGAGCAGAGCAACGAAGAAAGATTTGTGTAGCTTGTCCCTAATTCATTAGGAATAAGTTATAATATGTAGTTTGTATGTCTTGTCATGTTGCTAAGACATAGTTGTGACAATTCAACATCTATGTCCAAACTGTTATATCATATGTACGGTTCTCTTTGTGAGAACATCTACCTTCTTACCTTTCACGACTTTCTATCGCTTCCATCAAGATTCAAACCCAATACATCTATGTTATGAGAGACTTAAGTTGAATTCTGATATCAATTGGTAACTATTATGGGATTGTGTTGGAGTTAAAATTGAAGAAAGATTCTAGTTCCATTGTTGTGTCCATCAGAAGTTGCAATAGGCTCCTCGAGTAGTTTGCCTCCGTTTTTCTGGAGGACAACTTCTTATTAGGGTCTAAAGCGTGAAATCAACTTTTTGAGGCGGTTCGTGGAACCTGATGCTTAATAAATCAGTACTTTAACCGACTTTACGGGAGCGCAGGGTATAGCCAGGGCGCAAGCTTCAATTTGCTGCTCCCTATCAGCCTGCCTTGCTTTTTGAAAGAAAGGAGCGGATGTTGTCTAAGGCTATCAGGAAATTGAAGTGAGAAAGAAATCAGCAACAATGAGCAACTGGGAATAGGAGGATACACGAGAAAAAACGAGTTAATTTTGATGCTTATACTGAAATAGGAAGAAATTAAGCGAGCAGCATATGCTTTCATGAGGTTAGATTTTGACTAATGAAGAGGAAAGACTTTGAACGCGAAAACTATAGAGTGGTAGAAGATTCTCTCTTTGTAGGGTATACCTGCCTCATATCAATTGACATTTTGTCGAGTTTCAGGACAATGGAGCCAGTTGTCTCCTATAGAGAGTTGATTTTATATACATGATTCAAGAGGAGACTTGGATTTCTAGGACACAATATCATTTTTTCTCGAACTCATATTCTCTGCATAAAATAAATTTGTAACTCCAGCTGTGTATCCACCTAAGTTTTTCTTAGTCGGTCTCAGGCCCTCGTAAAAGTAAGAAGGTTAAGGTTGGTTGACCACTAGCTTAAAACTTGTCAAAACTTATCACATAAATTCCTAATACACCTATGTTCTTTGGTGAGTTATGTGGATTGATTAACAAAACTTGTAATCTAGCTGCTCATGTGTTTCTTCAATTTAACAAGCAGTGGAGGAATGAATACCGGGACAACTATGCTTAAAATATGCACAGATAGGCTGAAAATGTTACAGGTTGGTAAGTCTTCAATGGGATTAGTATGGTTCAAGGTTTGGGTATGATGAGTACGCACAAGGCTTTTTTTGGCTTTTACCTGTGACCTTGAGGGGCCGATTGAGAACAATTTTGGGAAGAACGACGCAAGTAGCTAGATCATATAATGCGTCGATCTAAACATGCTCCCATGTATAGGAGTAACACGATTAATAGAATTCACCCTAAACTTAGCGATGGAAACAATCACAGTCGTTACAATTAACTCCTTCAAAAATTGATGTCCACAACAATTCATATTTCTAGTTGGGTACTTCGTGGAATAGCCTTCCCCGAGTCACCCATCCACAACTCTAGAAGACTAGAAGGGTACATGCCTACTGCCCGCTTCAATAACAACTGTTACAACCATACCAATTAAGTCACTAGCAAGGAGAGGGGTCTTATTGGTTACAAATTTGACCCGACATAGACAGTGAATTCTAATGGAACCAAGCAAGCTAGGAACGGTGACCTGACTTCTCGATTTTCCGCAGCGCTTTAGCAACAGTCATCATAGCTGGCCTATCTTCTCCCTTCTCTTGGATGCATCTGTGAGCAATATCTAGGAAATCTTGCAATTGCATCTCTGTTTCATTCCCCCCTTCTGTAATTTTCTGATCTACATAATGTTTTAATTGATCCTTCTGCAAAAAGCCTGCGTTGCACTTATTGATTCCGACTATTGCATCTACCGGATGTGGCCATATAGATTGTGGTCCAGCCAGGAGATTGAGTAATAGCAAGCCAATACTATAGACATCAGTTTTCTGGTTAACAGCTTTTGATTTTACATACTCAGGGTCTATATTTATACAATCCACTAACAAAACATCTTTCACCTGTAATTCTCCAGGAGGAAGCATTACTGAGTTTGAGAAGTCAAACAATTTAGGAACACCAAATCGATCGATGATCACTTTATCTGTCCTTAGCTCTCTATTATAGATCACAGGCCTGGGAAATGCAGCATGAAGATAGGCAATTACATATGCAATATCAGCTGCGACTTTGAGTCTGCTTTTCCAGGGGAAAGGTTTATCGCTGTTCGAGTGGTAAAGTAGATCAGTAAGAAGTTCAATTCCAGCATCTTCATATACCATCGCCGGGTATTTGAATTCCAGGCAACAGCCTATAAGCTTTAATACATTTTTGAGATGGCTCATTTGTGATGTAATCACTATATCACTGATGGCTCCATTAAGTTTCCGGGGACTGATTAGTTCCTCACGGAACATCTTCACTAAAACTGGGCGTTCTCCCAAACATCCTTTAAATAAATAACCGTTTTCACTCATATGCACACACTGCACGAAGTCATTTGTCGCTCTGATTAGTTCTTTGGCAGAGAAGCTAACGATTGGAATTCTATGGCGTCCATCAAAAGATGCAATAAGATCCTCCAGTAGTTCGCCACCGTTCTTCAAGAACTCGACTGATATTTCTTCCTTCTGATTTGGTCTAAAGCATGACTTCAACGTTTTGAGGGGGTTCATGGAATCTGATGCTCAAGAAATCAGTCCTTGAAGGCTTCCAGGGAATGAATTCCTGTAAGAAAGAAATTACAAAAAAAATGAAGAAACTACCAGAGAGCAGCAGAATTTGTTTACTTTTACAAAACTTCTATTTTTATTAAGCCGTTTGTACAGGATTTTTAAGGTGGCAAAACTAAATTGATTGGTTTGAAGTTATTTTTTGTTCAATTGCCAGTAAAATTCTGCCAAGTATAAATTTGTGATCAGACAAGGTTTCGATTGACTGATGACCAGGAAAGAACGGAGTGGTTGATTTTGGTTTCGATTGACTGATGACCATGAAAGAACGGAGTGGTTGATTTTGACCGTCGGCAATGTGTTTGAACCACATTATTTTGGAATAATGTATTCTAGAATAGTAGATTAATGGAGAATATGTGGTTGAAAAATAAGGAAAAATTATTAATGTGATAGAAAATATTATTTTATTAAAGAATGTATGGATGAAAATGAGTAGAAGAATGATAATGAAAATTTTAATGTGGCTCAAACAGGGGCTAAGATATAAACTTTATTTATACAAAAATTAGATATTAATTCATCTATTTAATCTATCTTCTTTCTCTAAATCATAATTACACAAACCTTGAACCCTAATTTTATCTCTCTCTCTCTCTCTCTCTCTCTCTCTCTGTTGTGCCACCACTGGAGCATTGCGATGTTAGGTTCATGACACCTCTAGCCGGTTAATATCTCAGATATAAAAGTGATGTCGAGGGAGATTTTGGGGCGGGTATGAAAGTGGAGGTGATCGAGGCGGACAATAGAGAGGCCAGAGTCGAAAAAGGTCAGAGGAGGTAGGCGGCGGCAATGAGGAAGGGCAATACAGTGGCAAAGCAGATTAGAAGGCGACGACATGATTTATTGAGAAGACGACGGGTATGCGGTGGTTGGTAGGTCAATACGACGACGTATGGCGGCTCTAGGTGTTGGGATTGTGACTGAGGGTCATGTATGAGAGGTTGGTGAAATGATGACGTATCAGAACGCTTAGTTGAATGCATTTTTGGTTGGTAAACTGACGATTGGAAGAGACTTTTCCACGAGGTCCCGAAGAGATAGGAAGGTGAAAGGAAGGCGAGGTGAGTCCGGTTCCTTCTCTGTAATTTTGTCAAAGTTTGATGTTGGTTTTGTTGATTTTTGAGCGGTGGTATGGTGGTGGCGATGGTGACTGGTGGTATGCACGGTGGTATTGCTGGTGTGGTGTAGTGATGGTGATGGTGATGGTGATGGTGATGGTGATGGTGGTGTTGCAAAAATAGTGGTAGTGGTTGAGGTGGCTGGTGGTGGTGATGGCAAGGGTGGTTGTGATGATTTTTTTTGGAAGTTTATTGGATCTAGTGGTGGTGGTGTTGTGGTCACGACGATGGTGGCGTTGACGGTAATGGATTTGAGGAGACTGTGGTGGTGGTACTTGCGACATTGATGGTTGTGCTACCGTGGGTGGGTAGTGGTGGTCGTGGTGATGTCGGTATGTCTAGATGATGGTTTGTTGTCGGAGGTGGTGGTTGGCTCTGTTGTTATGCTGTTTGTGGCAGAGGTGAGGTGATTGTCACAAGTTTTGGTGTTGTCACAGATTATTTGATTGTTTATGACCATTAAATTCATTAATTTGTGATTGATAAACAATATGTGACCAATGAAAAATATAAATTGTGACAAAAATAATGTGTGACCTAAAAAATTGTTAATTTGTAATCAATAATTTGACAATTTGTAATTGTCTACTAAGTTGTGATTTATAATATTATGATTTGTGACCGATGATTAAGTTGTGACATATAAATTTTTTTATTTGTAACCTATAAAATTTCTGATTTATATCCGATAGAGATGTCAAAAAAACCCGTCCCGAATGGAGCAAAAAAAACTTGTCTGGATGGGTTGGCGGGGCGGGGCGGGGCAATGCCACGTCTCAAGTCATGGGTTCGGGGCGAGGCTTATCTCTTAAATTTGAAATGTATGAAAGTAAATCTCTTACTTATGGCTTATCTCTTAAATTTGAAATGTGTGAAAGTAAATCTCTTACTTATGAAATTTTCCCTTATTTTATTATCTAAAAGATTAAGAAATAAAGTTTAAAACTTAAAAAATAAGACATTATTTATTTTTATTTATAAAATAATTAATTAAAATATATGCTATTAATTAAATATATTAAGGTCACAATTCTATACAATTTGATCACAAATTATCGAATTGATTGACCACAAATTATTTTTCGATCACAAATTATTTTTTATAGGTTATTGATCACAATTTATTCATCAGTCGCAAATCACTAATTTTATAGGTTACAACTTATTTCATGATCACAAATTATAAAATTAATTGGTCATGAATTATTTATTCAATAACAAATTATCGAATTAGTAGGTCACAACTTATCAGAGTTCACAATTCAAAATTTAGTCACAAACTTAAGTTTTTATGTCACATATTATTTATTGATAACAAATTATCAGTTACAAAATAATCAGTTTGTTGGCCACAATCTCAAATAATTGGTCACCACAAACAAACTACCATTTTCAACTTCAAAATCACCATCACCATCACCACCTCACAAACACAAACAAACCACCATTTTCAACCACAAAACAACCACCAGTGTCAACGCCACCACCACCATCACTCGCACTATCAACACCATCGTACCATCAATGTCACGGCCAACAAAAGCAGTACCACTGCCTCCTGTACCAAAAATCACAACTACTATCTCCATTACACCACATCCACCAAAAAATCCTCAAATCCGATGTCCTCGCGCGCCACTACACGCAGCGGTGCTACAAGCATTCAGAGGCCATCGCATCGTTGTGCACAGCGGTGTCACAGCAACCGCGCTCGACAGTCGCACGATAGAGGGAGAATGATGCCGATTGCCATGACTGCGCCGCGACAAGTAGAGCTGCTGACTGCCGAGAGAGAGCGATGGGTTTAGAGATGTAGAGAGAGAACCCTCGTGATCAAGTTTGTAGATTAACTTCAAATCTCAATTCAAGACAAAAGAAAAGCAGAATATAACGCAAAACTCTATAAAAGATGGGTATGCTTAGAACCCAAGCTTGGTACGGCGCCGTGACGGCGTTTGGCATTGTAGCCGATGGTGTTGTCGGTGCAGAGGCGGATCCAGTACGAAATTGGTCTATTCTACCTATGCTTCTTCGCAAGCTTCTTCTTGATCATGAATGTCTTGTGCGATGGCATCTTGAGTTCTGGTGGATGAAGCTCCCCTCCGTTGACGGCTTTGAACGGAAGTGCTGTGAAAGCATAGCGGCGGAAATCTGAGATGTAGAGAGAGAGATAAATGAAAGGGGAAATTAATTAGAGTTTGAGATGAATTTTTATGGTATTAATAATATTAAATATTTGAAATAATATCTGATTTTTGTATAAATAAACTTTATATCTGATTTTTGAAATTGAATTTTAAAGATTCTAGTTTGACGTAATTACCACAATTTCTTTTTTAAGGTAAAAAAGGGGGAAAATCTATGTATCGTCTTAGCAAAAAAAAAAAAAGTGTCCTCGCTGGCTCTGATGAGATCCACAAGTTTATCAAAATTTTAATCAAATATTTTATTCAAATCAAATAGAGGTTATATCTTAGTCATATATGTATAATCTTATTAAGCCCTTGTTTGGTCCCCACTATTTTTAAAATATATTTTTCTCACTTTTATTTTCAATCACACATTTTTAAAAAATAATAAATCCAAAGATTTTTCTTATTTTTTAACCACATATTATCCATTAAAGTACTATTCCAAAATACATTATTTCCAAAAAAAAAAAAAAATAGGGCTCAAACAAACTGCAAGCCTTTGTTTCGGCCCCATTATGTTGAAAAAATAGGTTTTGTAATAGTGATTTTTGTAGAATATGTGGTTAAAAAGTAATTAATTTTTTTATAATACATTTAAATTATTTTATTGAAAAAAATGTGTAGTTGAAAATAAATTCAAGGAAAAATGACTTTTAAATTAAGAATAACCCTACTGCACATATGGAGTTACATAAAGTTTTAAAGAGAGTGCGAAAGCTTATTTTTTAAAATTTGGTTGAAGAAATTTTAATTCAATATATACATCACTACATCATATGTATGTAAACTAATCTGTAAGTTGTGTGTTCATGTAATACAACCGTTAAAATAGCGAGGCTCAAAGAAAAGCAAATAAACAATTATGCAATTAAAAAATAGTATGAAATATGTGCACGAAAAGATGCCACGTTTTGCCACCATCTAAGTTGGCACGGGAAGCAAAGCATTTAGTGGTGTTAGTTTGGCTCGTTGGTTTAGACTACCCGTGGCTTGACCCGAAAAAAGTTCTAGTCGGCCCAACTCATGGCTCGAAAGAATAGAGATGAGGCATGTGTAGAGGCCCATTTTGGATCGTCGGCACTAGCTCGAGCTAGCCTGTGTGGCTCGATAGTGTTACGGGCCATTTTATGACCGTAAAGAGCCGAACATAAAAAAATTAATTGCATACAAAACTTCAAAAAAAAATTATATCATCTAGTAAAAGGCAGCAGTAGCTGCTGTGTAACAAGTAGATGTTGTATTCAAATTTCAAATTTGATTGAAACAGATATTTTTTTGCTATAAATATGAGGTAAAAAGTTTGAATTTCATATCAATTTACATCAATCATTTTTCACTTTAAAAAGAAATACATGATTTTAAAATTTATTTGTTTCAAGGAAAATCAAAATCAATAAAAAAAGGAGGATTGTAATTTTTATTTAATTTATAATTCTTTTAAATTGCACAAATTTTAAATTCTTTAAAAAATGTTAGATTCCACAAGAATTTAAAAAAAAAAAAAAAAAATAGGCGGCTCAAGTCGGGTCGTTAAGGCCGAAACCAAAGGTTCAAGTCGAGTCTAATTTTTCTGACCGAGTAAAAGTTCTGCTCAAATAAAAAAAAGCTCAAACCATTTTTACTTGAGTCGAGCCCGAGCCTCGAGTTTCGACTCACGAGCCGGCTCGACTCAACTCTTTGACAGCCTTAAAAGCATTTCATAAACATATGGTTATTTTAATTTAGATCTTATTTAGGCCATGTTCGAGGCCCATTTTTGGGGGGAAAATAGGCTTTAAAATAATAATTTTATGTGGAATGTGTGATTAAGAAATAGAAAAAGTTTTGACTTTATGTATAAAATTATTTTATAGGAATTTTGAATTTACATGTAAAATTATTTTATAGAAGAATTTGTTTTAGAAAAAATAAAATTTGAACAAAAAGAGCTCAAACATAGGCTTATTTAGGCTGTTATAGGCACGCAAATTAGGCCCATGTTTAGTATAGATTAAAATCAAATTTTTAATAGATTTTGATAAAAGTTGATGAAATGTGTAGTTGAAGAGTTGTGGATCTCATGAAATGTGTGGTTAAAATTAATTATTAATTTTCACTTGATATTAAAATCAGATTTTAATTTGAACCAAACATGGGCTAGAACATAAAATATATTTATATCCTATTTTTAAAATGAGGAAATTACACCTAATGGGTTTTAATTTACAGTCTCAAAAATCAGAGTTTAATTTTATTCTTTAAAAAATTAGGTATACTACAACTAACCGTGAATCACCCAGAACACTATTCCTTAACCTTTTTCCACTACTTCACCACTGCCACTTGCCACTGCCCCAACCCATGGCGCAAATGTTCAGACAAACACCCATCCCATCACCACCACCTGTGATGGTGAGATATAGAGCATATTTGGTACGACTTAAAATCCAATTAAAATTGAAAATATGGCCGTTATTGGGTCCCACCCATCTAATAAAAGTCAACAATAACGGCTATATTTTCAATTTTAATCTGATTTTAATCTCTACCAAACANAACTAACCGTGAATCACCCAGAACACTATTCCTTAACCTTTTTCCACTACTTCACCACTGCCACTTGCCACTGCCCCAACCCATGGCGCAAATGTTCAGACAAACACCCATCCCATCACCACCACCTGTGATGGTGAGATATAGAGCATATTTGGTACGACTTAAAATCCAATTAAAATTGAAAATATGGTCGTTATTGGGTTCCACCCGTCTAATAAAAGTCGACAATGACGACTATATTTTTAATTTTAATATAATTTTAATCTCTACCACACACCCTCATAGTTGTATGTCATGATGGTGGTGGTGATGATAGTGGTGAGATGATAACGGTGTTTTGGGGTGCAGAGATGCATGGTGGTGGTGAGGTGATATCAATGTTTTTGGTGGTGCCAGTGAAAGTGGGATGGGGTGGAGTGTAGAGTAATTGTGATCAATTATTGATAATTATGAGCAATAAATCGAGTAATTTGTGACAAATAAATATATACGACCTAAAAAATCTGCAGTTTGTGACTCAATTTGTAATTGAAATCTACAATTTGTGTTTATGTGACCAAAAGATAAATCTTGTCATCTAATTTGATAATTTGTGATCGATAAAAAAATTGTGAACTATAAAATATATTATTTGTGATTAAATTTGCAATTATGACTCATATTTTGTGTCTTTGTGAGTGTGACGTTTCGTGTTTATGACTAATACGTAATAGTGATAATAAATTATATGTTATTGTGACATTAACTTATTTAATTAATGTCACCTAATTTTTGAAAAAAATTTACAAGTTCGTCAAGTTCGAAAGTATATTTTTAAATGTCGTTAGTTAAGTATTTCGACTGCATATTTTATTATACTTACAATTTTTCGATTATACATTTCACAAATTTTGTCAAATTTGATTTTTATCCGAACCAAATGGTGGCTTAGTATAGAATACACCTAATTAGAACATAAAATATATTTAATGTAAATTTTATAGGGTAGATGATATTGTATCATTTGATTTTCAATTTTAGAGAATATCATTTGTATTGTGTCAACCGTATAACATAATAAGGAGTGTGAAGATTGGTTTAGATTGGATAAGATAAATACTCATGTTTTGTTTGGTACACATTAAAATTTTTATTTTCATTCTTCTACTCATTTTCAACCACACATTCTTCAAAAAAATAATATTTTTAATCACATAAATAATTTTT
>CAIGRH010132911.1:0-10334 GCA_903798295.1 Fraxinus nigra | reverse complement strand
TGAAATTATTTTGAATATTGCACAATATATATGCGAGTTGAATATTGCATGGTTTAATTAGTTTCAATGCAAGAGCATATTTTTCCCATTTTCATTATGATTTTTTAATATTTTTTGATGTGTTGTCTCTTGTATTTATTTATGGTAAAAAGTGCAAAATCTGTAATTAGGTTGAATGTGTAGAATAAAGAATATGATTTTTGATACCGTAATATGCATATATTAAAAATGGGAATTAATTTTTAAAAAAATTAAAATCACAACGTTGAAAAAACGTTACAAAAGAAACGCTCAAAAAATGCTGCAAAAAGGTTTATCGCAGCGTTTAAAAAACACTACAAAAAGGGTCTACTGCAAAAGGGGTCTACCACAACGTTTAATAAAACGCTGCAAAAGGAGGTCTACCGCAACATTTAAAAAACGCTGCAAAAAGGGGTCTAACGTAACGTTAAAAAAACGCTGCAAAAAGGGTTTTTCGTAACGGTGAATAAATGCTGCAAAAAGTCTTCCCTCAACGGTAACACCAACCTTCGTAACATACGCTAAAATGCCGCAAAAGGTCTACCGCAACGTTTTGCCGTTGCAAAAGGTCTCTTTTGGTGTAGTGCCTTAAAAAAAGATTCAGGCTCAAAGAAGGTGACATCGGCATAAACAACCCTCTTTTTAGTTATAGGATCATAACACCGATACCCTCTTTGAGTTAGAGAATACCCTTAGAAGACACAACGAACAAATCTAAGAGAGATGCCAATCGCAAAAAGGTGAACAAAGGACACGCCCAAAAATACGAGGAGTAAGTAAAAATAAAGAAGAATTAGGAAAATGACATTTAAAATGAATTTCACCTTCAAGAGCAAGGGAATTCTATTAATAAAAAAATATACAGTGAGTGTAGCATCACCCCCAAAAAGATTTAGGTATGCATTTGAAGCATAATAGTGCCTGCAATCTCAAGAAGATGTCGATTTTTACGTTCTGCTACACCATTTTATTGTGGAGCATAAGCACATGAAGTTTGATGAATTATTTAATACCATTAAAAGAAAAGAGACAACTTTTTTAACCTAGAAAGAGGTAGATGACCCAATCAACAATGACAATCGAAAGGAGACAAACCCACAACAACAACAACTTCATCTCCAATCACTGTATTTGTCTAGAGATCTTGAAAGATACAATAAGATGGAAAGAAAGTTATAGAACAATTTAAGGGTTTTGTAAGTTGATTAACAGAGAGGAGGTTAAATGATAATTTTGGAACATGTAGGACATGATCAAGTGTAAAAGAAGTATGAACAGTACCAAAACCAGACACATGAGAAATAGAACCATCAACAACATGATTGGAGAAAGAGACTAATAAGGTGTAAAATTAGAGAATTGATGGGAGTTACAAGTCATGTGATTAGATGCACTTGAATCAATTAAGCATGAATTACCAAATGAAGCTACAAATGGACCGGTATCTGATGGAATGACATTGGGGCCAACATGTCTATTTTGAGAGTGACATAATCTATTATACTCCTATTTAGAGATTCGAATAACATCTACAAAAAATGTTGTAGAGGAACTAGATTCATCTAAAGAATGAGTAACAACCGTAAGCCCTTTGAATGATTTAACTTTAGCACCTTTGATAGCCCGATCAGGCTTGCCATGCTATCCCAACATTGATCCATAATGTGCCCTTCCTTACCACAAAACTCACACAACTTGTTACGACCTTTTGTTTTACCAAGGCCATAGCCATGACTACGTGCCACCATGGCAAAATTTTCAAGAATCATCCCTGGAGAGGATAAGGTCAAAGAGGTATGTTGTAGATGAAAGAAAACAGATTGAAGTGTAGGCATGTTACGGTCTCCAAGTAACGACTCCTGAGATTGTTATATTGCTCATTCATATTCATCAAAAAATGACATACAAACAGGTTTTCCCATTGTTGTTTCTGAGTCTCAAGATCAACATATAGAGGCTAAAGTTGATGAAATTTATTGATAATTCCTCGATAGATAGCAAAATATTGTGCTAGAGACCTCTTCCCTTGCTTATTACAGACAAGTTGTTGAAATAACGAAAATATGCGAGAATTGTTACCATCATTAGAAAACATCTCTTTCATGGCATTCCATATCTCCTTAGCAATTGAGGCCAAACCAACAGAATCAGCAATCTTAGGTTCCAAGGCATTCAACGGATGTCTTAACTGCACAATCATATTAACACCATGCTCTAAATAATTTTTGTATATTGATTACAACGGTCTAGATTAATTTAGGTAATTTCATAAATTACATTATTAATCTTTACCTTTTATTCTTAAAGCTTATTCTTTCTCCAAAAAAAAAAGTTAAATTTTTTTACTCGCATCCGTACGTGAACTTTACATATAATAAGGAGGATGTTTACACTTACATAAAACTATATTCTTGAATTTTTCATGCATGTATTTATGACCTCTGGTATTATTAGGTTTTTGCCTCTTTAATTTGCTGTCCTATTTCTTTTACGTTCCTTCCTTTTTTTTTCATATATAAATGTTAGAATAGAAGATTATGAAAGTATTTCCTTCTAGCTTATATCCTAGTCTAATTAGGAATTGATATTTTTCATTTTAGTAACAGGATTTTACTGGTTAGGTTCTTCAAATCAACCCCTGACTATGTTTTGAGTGTTTTCACTATCTGTTCCACTAATTTCTTTGATTTAGGAAACGATTAGATACATGATAAGAAACTGTTAGCGTTAGTGAAATGACTAATTCAAAGTTGTCTCATGTCCCATTTATGTCAAATAACAATATACCTTTCAAGTGGTGAGATTTTTGTATTTGGTTTTTAGCTTCTCTCTCCATCTCTATGGAGCCTTCCACTTGGTCTACCAATGTTTGACAGTTTGAGCATTATTATTTGCTTTCAAACTCTAGCAATGTTATTTGCTTTCTTATGATGTTTACATGTGCAAGTTCTAAGAAACTTTTTGCTTTTAGCTAAGCATTTTATTAAAGTTTTGTTTATGATATGCTGAATTTTACTCCTCTTCTAAACAATTGATAGTCCTTCACTCTTCTACAATCATCTCCGCCATTAGGACCATTTTGTATGTAATGTAAACACCAATTCATATAGAGAAAAAGGTTTAGAGAAAACAAGGTCTCCAATACCAATTCATGTAGGAAGCTAAAAGGAAAACACAAAAACAAGAACGAGGCAAAATTTTTGAGAGAAACACCAAATAAAGCAGCATGAAAATAAAGTAATGTTAAAAATGTTTCGGAAAGAACTTACACATCTACAGTTTGTTCCAAATATCAATCACCCGTTGCTCAGTTGTTTTAGGAATCCCAACAAGATTATTTTTGAAGTTTTAGTCCAAAACATCAGTTCGACTATATTAGTAGACTAGCTTGTTTATTAAATTAGAGAAATATTGGAGTCATTTTTCAGAATTACTAGGACGTAATTATTGGAGTCGTTTTTCAGAATTACCAACAAAATGCAACTGCATATTCCATTGACGACAGCCCAATAGTTTAAAGAGCATAAAACAACTAGGCTCCCATTTCCATATTTCTCTAGCCCAATAAAATTAATAATTCAGGAAATCAAAAGACACTAATCACCAAAAAAATTACGTTAAAGATTGATTACAAGACAAGATCGTGTGCATGATATGTCATCATATAGACATAAGCAGTTAGATCTAATTAAGTTAATTATTAACCTAATAACCACGATAACTTAATTTTAGCATAGTTTCTGAAAATGGAAAATATTACAGGTAATGTGTTTATAAAGTCAAACTAGCACAATCATAATAGAGCAGCTTTAACTTGACAAACTTGACAGCCAATTCGGAGTTACAAGAAATAAGGGCTATGATGATAAACAATATACTCCCCAATATATACAACACAATGTAACAAAATTTATAAAAATTTAACTCAGAGTCATAACATTACTGTCGCACATCTATTTTTTCTTGAATTTCGTTGTTTGGCCACTAATGGAACATAGAGTGCATTATTTATTTGTGTTAAGCTTTTATATTACAGAATTTATAAAAATAAGGGCTTGTGGATGGTTTCCCAATTAGTTCTGAAGTACAGACACAACGCGTAATCGATTGCTTGAAGACAGTGGCAAAGAGCAAAGATTTGAGGTAAATGTGTGTGTAATGCAAAGAATAAGCCTAGAATTATGTAACGAAGATAGAGTGAGTCTTTTATCCAATTTAACTGGCATATATAAGGAGAACGGTCTTTCGGTCAGTCAAACAAAAGGTCACAACTAGGGTTCAAGATGTAAAATGTTCACTACAAGACTTATGCATTGGGTTATCTAGTAAAAAGAGAGACAATTTTGGAGGCAGTGTGAAAAGGAATACGCCTTATTGTACTAAATTTGATGATTGCTCAACTTCACTACCTCAAAAGATGGGATGATTTTCTTTAGGTATTACTCTTCAATTCAAGATCAAAAAAACTCTCCAATTTAGGCTTCATCAGGTCATGTTCCTAAGTTGTTTATCTAACAATTTATATGCTAGCCTAGTTCCTATAAATAGTAGCAACAGGGATCATATTCATATCCTTTCATTTCTTTGCCCACAAATCCCAATTTCAATATCCAACTGAGTTCTTAAACTTCGTCTTTGAAATCTTCTCACAATATATGATTTTGCTCCTCTTTTATGATGAAAATTGATGGAATATTGTAGTATGAGTAGTATATGAGAGGTGTCTCTATTGTATTATGTTGTTAGGTGTTTGTAGGAGTCGAAAATTGGTTTAAAATCACGTCTAGATTGGTTTCGAAAAGAGTTCGAATCGAAAAAGGAAAGCTGTCTTTGCGCACGTTTTTGTCATTTTACATTAATCAATATTTTGGTTATAACTTGATTTCTCGATAATCGATTGAGGTGATCCAAAGTGCGTTGAAAAGCATTAAAAGGGATAAAACATTTCTAAAAATAGAATTTTCCTGATTCGGACGTTTACACTGCCAAAAATGGATCTCAATATTTGACTAAAAATCTGAAATATAACTTGTACGATTGGAAATTAATTTGTGACAATATTTTGATCATATTTCATTCATTTTTGACTTCTAATTCCATCCATTTGCCTCCTAACAATCTTCAAAGTGATAGTATTGTGGTTTGAATCAACTATTGAATATTTACAATTTGATCCTCAAACTTTGGGCTTCTCCATTTTTCGCTTCTTTTTTTCAATTCCACTTTCAATCATCGAGTTTTACCTAATAAACGAAAATACAATAGATTAGGCTATATTTGCTTAAAAGAACTACCAAATATCGCTATTTTAAGTCCCAGATAAATGTATAAAATATACTTATCAAACACCCCTAAACTTAAATATTTGTTTGTCTTCAAGCAAGACTAACCTAAATAACAACAAACACACAAGAATGCAAAACTTTTTGGTTTGACAATCTGTTTTTTACCTCAGGACTTGAATCACCGTTTTAAATTTGCAATACGCTTCAAAATCATAATATCAAACCAATATCCACTCTTCCAATGCAAAATCGACGAGTGTGTGAAGAACTAAGTAGACAATCATAAATTTACAAGTTGCTTCAATTCCCAACCCTCTATGGTCAAATATATCTTTCACATCTCGTATGGTTCACACACCACCAAACTTATTCTTTTTACTCTTTTCCCAGTGTGCAATGCAAAATTTAATTTTTTTCATAACTATATTCACCCTAGTTCATGTGACTCTACTAATTGCAAGTCAACACATCAATAAACAAGAATCTTCCTACAATCGTAAAATTGCCCATAAACTATGCTAAATTTGGTCTTAAGGATAAATAAGTATGGTTAGGGCACAAAATCTATGTTCGACTAAGTCAACCTATCAAGCATATGCATCAACTCATTTACTCACAATGTCGAACTCAATTCTAGTGTGCATATAATATCAAGTTTTGCAAGGTTAATCATCAATCAATCTAGCATGTAACCTATCCACTGTTTATAAATTAACATTAAGGGGTGTGTTTGAGCCACACAACGGAAATCAAAAATCAAAATCATTGAAAAAATCTTTATAATTTTTTCAATGTTTTTGATTTTTTTTATATTTTCTATTATATACTAAAGCAATAACAAACACACAAACACTAAAAAGCACACTCAAAGTAAAAAACTCTAAAATTTCCCCACCCCAAACCTAAAATCGACATTGTCTTCAATGTCTTAAAACATAACTAAAGATATAAGGAAATGGGGAAGAGAAAGAAGGTGCTCGGAATTTGTTGTTGAATATGGGAGGAGCTATTTGGCAATCCATCTCAAAGTACAAGTTCTTAAGCTCCTTTCAATGTTTATGTCCATGGTACCTATTAAGAGAGAATAAAACAATCACCACCCCAATATACTTTCAAACGTTGCCCATTTACCTTGAAGGCTTCCTTTGTCTCATGAGTCATCTCAACTGCTTCATGTTGAAAAACTTGAACAACTATGAATGGTCCAAACCATTTAGAACGCAGTTTCCCAAGGAAAAGTTTCAACCTAGAATTGAACAGTACTTTCTAACTTGGAGTGAGCTCACTCCTCTGGATGTATCATGCATTCTCTTTATCCTCTTCGTATATAGCTTTTCATTCTGAAAGAAGCATTTTCTTTTTTCTAGCTGTTGTCATGTTCATGTTCGGCTACTTTACTGCCCAATATGCTCGATGTTCCAACTCCATTGAAAGGTGACAATCTTTCCCATACATAAGGCGATATGATGACATGCTTATTGGTGTCTTGTAAGCAGTCTAGTATGCCCACAGTGCATCATCAAGTTTCCTTGACCAATTAGTTCTCGAGCCATTCCCCGTCATCTCCAGTATTCTATTCAGCTCCCTATTTAACACTTCCACTTGGCCACTGTTTTGGGGATGATAAGTTGTAGCAACCCGATGTTTCACACCATATTTTGCTAATACTGAGTCCAAAAGCCTGTTGTAGAAGTGTTTAGCCCCATCATTAATAATGGTTCTAGGGATGTCAAAGCGCGAGCTTATGTTCTTCTTCAGAAAATTAATAACCACTAGAGCGTCATTAGTTGGTGCTTTTACTGCTTCTACCCATTTCGATACATAACTAACCGCCACCAACACATACTAACTATTGTAAGATGATAGGAATGGTCCCATAAAATCTATCTCCCAAACATCAAAGAGTTCCACTTCTAGAATTGAATTCAAAGGCATTTCATGCCTTTCTTGAGATGTTCCATGTGCGCGGGCATCTATCACAATGTTTAACATATTCATGAGCATCTTTAAACAACGATGGCCAATAGAATCCTGATTGGAGAATTTTTCCCATTGTTTTAGAGGGCCCAAAGTGTCCTACATGTGCTGATGAGTGACAATGCTTCCAAATCTGAGAGATCCACTCATCTGGTATACATATCCTAATGATTTGATCAGCATCCCTCTTGTATAAAATAGGATCCTCCCAATGATAGTACTTCGACTCGAAAACGAACTTCCTTTGATGTTGAGTGAATTCAGGTGAGAGCACATTACAAGCCAGATAATACTATGTCTGCATACCAAAGTCCATAGTCAACTACAATGAACCACTCATCTGGGAAAGAGTCTTTTAATTCTATATCATCCTTCTGTTCTACCCGCTCAAGCCTTGAGAGGTGGTCTGCTACTAAATCTTCACATCCTTTCTTGTCCCGAATCTCCGAATCAAAGTCTTGAAGGAGAAGTATCCAGACATTAGATATTTCGGTGGTGCATGATCTATGTAGGAAATTACCTTCTGTCCCATGAGATATGATATGAACTTATCAAAAGCAATCAAAATAGCAAGCATCTCCTTTTTAGTGGGGGCATAATTCAACTGTAGCTCTATCAAGGTCTTGCTAACGTAATAGATGAAATGAAGAATTTTGTCCTTTCACTGACCAAGTACTACCCTTACTGCATAATTGCTAGCATCACACATCAACTCAAATGGCAGTCCCCAATCTGATGCAACTATAATTGGTGCTGAAATTAACTTTTCTTTTAGAGTGTTAATAGATTTCAAACACTCTTTAGAAAAAGTTGAATAGTGTACCATTTTCAATTAAGTTGTAAAGAGGCTTGGTGATTTTGGATAAGTCCTTCATGAATCTTCTGTAGAACCCATCATGGCAAAGAAAACTGTGTACTCCCTTAACTTAAGTTGGTGGAGGTAGCTTTTCTATTACCTGAATCTTTGCTTTGTCCACCTCGATACTCTCTACTGAAATTCTATGCCCAAGTACTATTCATTCTTGCACCATAAAGTGGCATTTCTCCTTGTTAAATACCATGTATGTTTCCTCATAACGCTGCAAAACCTCCCCAAATTTCAGAGGCGGATCTCAAATGATGAACCAAACACCGAGAATTAATATAGAATTCAATGATTTTCTCCACCATGTCTAAGAAGATTGCCATCATGCATTACTAAAATGTGGCAGGGCATTATATAACCCAAATGACATCCTTCTATATATGCAAAGGTACTATAGGGGCATGTAAATGTAGACTTCTCCTGATTATCTGTAGCATGTTCACTCTAATTATATCCTGAGTACCCATCTAAAAAATTACTGTACGACTAGTTTCTCCAACATCTGATCACAAAGGACGAATGAAAGTGATTTTTTCGAGTTGTATTATTCAGCTTCCTGTAGTCTATGCACACTCCATGTCCCGCGGCTGGCCTTGTGATTAAGCTTGTTGTTCTCATTCTTTACCACTATAACCCTTCCTTTCTTTGGCACAACATGAATCGGACTAACCCACTTGCTATTAGAGTTACGATAGATGATACCTGCATCAAGGAGCTTAAAAGCCTCTACTCACATGACGTCCTTTATGGTGAGATTCAATCTGTGCTGATTTTCCATTGTTGGCTTGTACTCTTCTTCCATCAAGATTTTGTGCAAGCATACTAATGGTCTAATTCCCCTGACGTCTGTTCTTGGCCACCCAATAACTATAGTTGTTTTATGTTCTGCAAAACTATCAGTAGTCTCTGCTTTTCCAACTCTGTCATCTCCATTAGCAATGATCATAGGTAGTGTAGATGACTCACCAAGTAAGCATACCTCAGATTGCTTGAGCTCAAGAATTGGTGCTTTTTGAATAGATGGTAGTTGTTTTGTAGGCCCTGTACCAAGTTCTTCAAACTGTGTTCTCCGTCTGTAAGGCGGAATAGCTTCTAAAATGTAATCTGACTTGTCTCCTCAACTATTGATTTTTCATCTTGTGAATGCATAAGAAGAGTCTCCAAGTGATCTTGAGGGAATTCAAGAATGAATGCCTCTTTAACGCCATATCTACCACATCAATTCTATCTGATTCTATAGGATATTTTTGATAGCACTGACGACATTGAATGTCACATGCTCATCATTCAACCACAGCATCAATTGTCCCTTTTGAGCATCTATCAAGGCCGTCATGTTGCAAGGAATGGTCACCCCAATATCAATAGCACATCCTTGTCCTCCTTCACCATGTCCAGAATGACAAAGTCCGCAGGTAGATAAATTTATTTCCTAAAAATAGAATAAGGCATAAGGTATTAGCTTTCACCTAAATCACAAAAGACTATTAAATTTCTTATCACCAATTGTACAAGGAATAGTAAAATCAATAGATCCTTTAGTTTAGGTGGCAATTTATTTTGTAGAATGGCACTACATTCTTTATTCAACATCACTGTTCCCAAATCCTCTAACTTTTTCTTATTTGTGAGAATCTCCTTCGTGAGTTAAGAGTAGTTGGGCATTCGTGCAAATGCATCGACAAATGGTATATTGGTCTGCAGTTTCTTAAATAGCTCAAGGAATTCCGAGAACTGCTTATCTAACTTATGTCTTTTTAGCCTCTACAGAAACAGACTAGGCACAAATTTTTAGGTAAGAGCAATTACCTTAAACTTAGGATCCTCATATGCTTTTCTGTCTTTGGTTCTTTGTTCTGCTTAAATTCCTCCAAGTGCTCCTCAATCGTGGTAGGTACATTTTCTTGTATAGCAATCTATCCCTTTACATTGATCTCTGGTAGTTGAATTGTGGATAGTTATAGCTTTGCAATGCTCCTTAAATTATATGTGCCTATTTGTTTAGTTCGCGAGTTGCTTGTTAGGGCATAGTCATGGGGGACGTTTGATGGGTCACTTTGGTGTTCTAAAGACTTTAGATATATTGCGTGAGCATTTTTATTGGCCTAATATGAAGCATGATGTGCAATCTGTTTGTGATAAGTGCACTACATTACGCAACCAAAATCTAAAGTTAGACTACATGG
>CAIGRH010132869.1:0-19287 GCA_903798295.1 Fraxinus nigra | reverse complement strand
GATAAACTAGAAGTTACACAATTATAGTACTTGGTAGAAATTAACTTACAATCCATGTGGGTTCGACACTCTAACTGTTTTACTATATTACAAAACTTGACACCGTACATTTGCGGAATAATTCACGTTGTAGAAAACGCGTGACATCCGCCTCACCCGTCCCCCAATCCCAGTACACCACCAATACTTGGTCACGGGTCACAGATCAACCAAATGGTTGGTCACAGACACATCGTCACATACCTACCACCACTGCCACAGCCACAGTCACAGCCACCCTCCAACAATAACACCAACAACAACTGCCACCATCGCCCCCTACACAACACCACCAATATCGTCAACCCTATCACAACACCATCACACGAACGGCCATTTTATCGCCACCACACGAATACAAACTAACTAGCCACAGAACACGCGACAGGACGAAAACTGATCCGCCACCACCAACAGCCAACAATAAATCCTCCACCCCACATCACCGAATCGAAGACCACTGCGCACACACAACGCCGCAACGCACACATAGCACCTCCACTGCGCACCCACGAGCACCTACACACACAGATACACCCCTATACCCACAGATCCGCGTACCCCACGCACCAACACACACATATTCACCCCCATACACACACACCCACCATCACAGAGCAGCCCCCACACACATAGCTTCATAGCGCTGCTTCCCGCTTCGCAGCTCCAAATTCACAGCTTCGTCGCGCTGCTGCCAGCGTCGTGTTACCAATCGGAGGGGAAAGGAAAGGGGAAGGGGAAGGAGGAGGGGAGAGAGGAGAAGAGACGGAAGAGAGAAGATGAGATATGATTAGGATTTGGGAAATGAGATTTAAATTTGGTAGGGTAAGTGGTATGGTGGGTATATAGATTAATCTAATTTAAAATATTATTATTAATATTAATTGTGAAATTAAAACCTGATTTTTGATTAAATAAATACAAAACCCGATTTTTAAAAATGTCAAACTTAATGTCTAATTTTATGTAATTACCACTTTTTTCGTTCATTTATAGCATTGACCCAAAATCTAATGCAGCCCACAAGTTACAACCAAATTTCAGCCCACAATCGAAATTGACAAAACTAACCACTAATTGGACCAAGCCATAAGTCCCCAGACCAAAGTCCAGACCTTGCAAATTAACCTGGGCTTATATATCCAAGTTCCTACCATACAAAACATGGACCAGCTTACAAATTACAGTTTTTAGTTTAGCCCAGCCCATATTAAATGGGTTATTCAAGTTTAATTATTTTTGTAAAGAGTTGGTTTTATTTTGATATATAACACCTAATAGCTGGTTAAACTTGCTAAAGAAATAAATGCATCCTATTAATTATTATTTTCAAAAACAAATATCAGGAGGTTCGTTCTAAGCAAGCAATATATCATAATTTTGTTTTATAACCGTGTATGTCTTACGTGCACATTGACTAATCCCACGAGATCCTGAAATTTACGACCGTGTACTGTCGAGCAAACTATCGTAAAATTGCTAGAAATTCTATTAATGGTATGAACCATCTTGACTATAATAGGAAATCAATTGGTCGAACTAGTGCTAATCAACCCATTGTTTAACAGATTCAGTAAATTAATGTACGAATTTTGACGTCAACAAATATCCAATACCATGAAAAATATACAAAAGAAAATCAAAATATCCATTTTTTCCTGCGGGTGGCCATAATGTGCATGCATATGGAACTGACATTTGTAAACCTCAAAACAAATATAGGATTTGGTCAAAACATCTAAGCGAGGTTTGTGTGTAAGAAAGTGATGATTATCATTTGTTTGTGCCCAATATAATCCCATTTTTACAATTACTATAATCCAGGATAAATAACAACCAATTTCTCCACTCCAACACCATTCATTTTCATTCACCCAAAAAAACACACAAAATTTTCGTCCCGCACGAGGGACTGAAAAAAAACAATAACATTTACAGATTTCAAACAAATTTTTCTTACATTTCTTGTTGTGGAAAAATGGCGCAGGTAAATCCGATCGAAAAAAAAGATGATATTGATATCAAGGAGGAGGAGAAGAAGGAAAGTCAAAGCTGCGGCACTTTCAAATTCAATGCGGCAGCGCCGGAGTTTGTACCCAGATCTCACTCCCCGACCCAGGTGCCAATAACCGGGTATGTTTACCCGTCAATTCATTACACTGATGGGAGTGGTGGGAATTGGATTTACGTTACCGATCAAGAAACAATCCCACATTTGGTTGCTCGGAACCCGAATGAAAAGGGTCAGTCGCATCATCATTCTAAGGATGTTCTTTCCGATGAGCTTAGGCAGAAGATCATTAAACAGGTTCTTTTTTGAGTTTTCTTTTAATCTTTGTTGTTTATATATATGAGTTATATTTGGTACGTTGGATTGGAGTGGATAGGAAAGACACGGGGAAATTTAGTCACGTGTTATTTAATTTATGATTTAGTCTAGCGCGGTTTTGGGCGATTGAGAATTTGCATGGGAACAAAAGTTTACTCAAGAATGAGCATTCTTTGCATCAAAATGATGAATCAACATTTAAATATATAGGCAGAGAGATATATGGTTAGAAAAATGTTTTTATCAACACAATTGTTTGTTTTTGAATATCACATCTTGTAAAAATAAAGACGCGTGTCAAAACTCCGATCAGTTGATTGATTGACAATTATGGTATTCTTATCGTGCTTGTGTTCGTCACTTTCTTAAATGTTGCTACCATTTATTATTGGAGTGTGGCATTTTGACTCATCTAACGTATCCTTCAATCATTTTTGTATTACCATATCCGGTAAAATAGAGACGAGTGTCAATACTTTGATTGGTTGATTGAATGACAATTAGGGTATTCTTATCGAGCTCATGTTTGTTGTTATTCTTCATTTTCTTAAATGTTGCTATCTTATGGCCTTTTGACTCATCTAACATATCCTTTAATCATTTTTATATACCATACCTGGTGAAATAAAAACGCATTTCAATACTTTGAACCACGATGAATAACAAATAGGGTATTCACATCATGCTTCAATTCGCTGTTATTCTTCGTTTTCTTGAACATGCTATCATGGAGCTGTGGCATTTTGACTCGTATTGCTCATTCTGTAATTCAGTAGTCTTTGTTAAACTTGATCCTAACAAGAAATTATTGTAGTAATGCAAGACATATTAGCCGACATAGAATGCTGACCATCAGATGGGCTTGTGACAGGTAGAATACCAATTCAGTGATATGAGCATGCTAGCTAATGAAGCCCTGGTGAAACAAGTGAATAAAGATCCCGAAGGCTTTGGTGAGCATCTTGGAACATCATAGAATTGAACTTATGGCATCATTGATTAGTATGCCTGTCTGATTTCTGACTTGGATCTTGAATCTTGCCATTTTCACAGTTCCAATAGCTGTTGTTGCATCTACAAAGAAACTCAAATCCCTCAACATTAGCCATCAATTGGTGGCACAAGCTCTTCGATCCTCTTCAAAGCTGGTTAGTACTTAGTAGCATCCGTTCTTGTGAAGAAAAGAGATGCATTGCTTTTCTGATCTCTTCTTTTGGACGAACATTTTGCACTCGTTACCATGTTATGCAGATTGTGAGCAATGATAGTAAGAAGGTAAAACGTAAAAATCCCTTCACGGATAAAGACAAAGAGGAGCTTCAGGTACATATAAACCTTTCCTCATGTTGTTAAATAAATCGAAATTTTTCTCATTATTGTACATTTTTTATGATTCATCGATGCAGTTGCGCACTGTTGTAGCTGAAAATCTCCCTGATGATCACTCGCATCAGAACATTGAAAAAATATTTAATGTGGTCGGAAGGTGGCAACATATCCCCCTATTTGATTTCTGTTATATGGCATACAATTGTAGACTTATCGAATGTATTTGCTTATTTTCAGTGTCAAAACAATTAGAATATGCCAACCGCAGGAGCCCAATTCTTCACGCTCTAAAAGCGATTTTGTCATCAGTCGTAAAGTATGAAGAACTTAACCATATTTGTGTATTTTCTTTCATTTTTCAGTTTGTGCTTATTGATGTTCCCTTCTTCTTGCCTTTTCTTTTGAAGCTCCATGCACTAATAGAGTACGAGAAAACCGAAACAGCAGAGAGAGCAGTAAACATTGTTACCCTTTCTCGTCTTCTTTTCCTAGATTTCTTTTTCACTTTCCTGATCTTGCAGCATTTATTGAACCTCTTCAGGCCGAGAAATTAAACGATGAAAGAAATTGGAGAAAAGGCTTGCATGTGAGGTGCCTGCTGAGGCGTTCGGTAGGATCACTTCAAATAAAAACAATCACTTTTTAGAGATCATCTGTTTCTCTATGCTTTTGTTGAGATTACTGTGCATGCAGCCAAAGTCCGTGCTCAAGTACAGGAAGGCAGATTTCGATGGCTATTTAGATGATGATGAAGGACCGGCCCTTGAACCACAAGAAGGCTCATCTCATCAAAATACCTCGGGATCAGTTGAGGTAACTGTTTTCCTAGTGCAACAATTAACACCGCCAAGTTTCTTACTAAATTTATTCACTATATGTGTATCTTTGTTATCTCATTCATACTACTAATTTCTGTTTTTAGAGTAAGGTAAACTGTTACTGTAAAAATAATAGCATGTTTGGTTAAGCTTAAAAGCACCATTTTGACAGCTTCAAGTAACCTTTTCTGCATGAACCGTAACATCTGATATTACTTAAGAGAGTTAATTTTTTGTTGTAGATTGAAGAAACTTCCATTGGGTCGAAGCAAACTTGGGCTAGAGGTCGAGGGAAATCTAGGCAACGGATTCAACTTCACAGCACGCGCAGCCTACCTACTCAATCCTCTCACCTGGGCAGCTCCCTTGTGGGTGAAGTATCTTCGAGACAGACTGCAAAAGGGCCGAGAATGCCAGATGGAACCCGAGGTTTCACTATGGGCAGAGGCAAGCCAATTATTGTCCCTGTCTAATCCTGTTAAACTCAGCGAGGGTATATGGATCTTTTATTTTTCTCTTCCCGATAGTCAGTATAAGCTATTTTTTGAATTCTTTGCCCTTTATTGTTTAAAATGTGGAGTGAGATGGTGTATCAAACTTTATCCCACCTATTTTTGGAATTGTATTCCATTGTTTTTGACTAATTTATATACTGAATAATAATTTTTCGTCGTATTTCAATTTCTTGTGACTACACTATGATGGATTCACGATTTTAATTTTTCTTTGTGAAACTCTGTTTCTTGATTTCTTGGAATTGTACAATTCTGAAGTAAGAGTGGGCACTTCTACTTGAGCCATACTGCAAAAGTCGGTATAGCCTTGATTCTTTATGAATTTTCTAATCGAGAATGATACAAACAGGGTGTGTTTGACACGATAGACTCGACTGGAAATAAGGAAGTTGGTTGTCCATTGAGCAAACTATTTTTCCAACAGGCTTCGGCTTGTTGCATGGTTTGGACATAATCTTTGTACAATCCAAGGAGAAGAAAGAAAATCTACAGAGATTATAAGCTGTCTTTTTGTATGAAGTCATTTTTTTTTAAATATATTCCATTTTTTAAAGTATTAATTGTAAAATATTCAAAATTATTATATGACAAGCAAGATTAAAATTTCAACTTTCACGGGATGAAAATCTTGGAAGATGCGAAAGAAAATATTAAATGATAAGTAGTACACATGTTCTTTCAAAGCGAACAAAAATAAACAATTTGAGCACATGATCGATCGCTGCACTACTCGCATGGTTGTCATAATCTATATCACTACAGTCACCCATTTGTACAAACATCCTTAAATTAAAGCTTATTTTGTGATTAAAATTTAAGGACAAAAGTTATCACTTTCTTGACTCCTTCCCTCCACTTCTTTACTTGGACACACGGTTTACTGCTACTTTTTTTTTTTTTCCACTTTTTCTCTTAAAAAAAGCTGCCCTTATCACCCAACCATTCACTCTTTCTTGAGATCTTTTTGCCTGTTGAAATCTGCTTTTTTCTTTTTCTTTTTTTTTTCCCCTGTTCATTTTAACTCATAATTTGCTTTAATTTCAATCCAATTAAAAGCAGAAACCCCAAGAAATATTTGTAAACACAGCTCCAAAACTTCAAGAAACTGCATACTTTACTCATCTTTATTCAACTTATAAGTGAAAATGTCTGTTTCAAACCCACCAGTATTAGAACCTCTGCAACCACCGCCAATGGCGGTTATGCCTCAACAGGCGGCCTACACAGCTCATTCGGGTCATGGCTCTTTTGGACCTGTTATTGGTGCCCTTGCAGTGATAACAATACTGTGTGCTTTATCTGTGATGATCGGGCGGCTTTGTTCGGGTCGGAGAATCATGGGTTATCAAGGGTACGATTTTGAAAGGTGGGTTGAGATTAAATGCTCCTCTTGTATTGATGGAAGCTTTAATCCTCATCCGCAGTCGCGCATGGTGGCGGAGCACCGTGTCAGCAGCTCCTCCGATGCGGCGCCGCCACTAGAGACACCTTCAGAAGCTGCGGAAGAACAAGTAGAGGTGGCGGAACAACATACGACTTCGCAAGATGAAAATCATCCACATTAGAGCTGAGTCTTGAAGTGAGTTTGGCTGTTTTATTCATAATACTTTTCACTTATTTTTGAAACGAGCTTACTTTCTCTTATTTTTGGGAGTAATTTGAATTATTTTATTTGCTTTGTTGCATGAATTGCTCAGTTCTAAATAGTAAATTTACAAATGAAACGAACAAAGTAGTGAATTCTCTTAGGCATTGATCAAACTTAGGGCCTGTTTGCGCCATATTTTAATTTGATTTTAATTTAAGTCAAAGTTAAACAATCAATATCAACCACATCTTTCATATATTCCACATTTTTTCTACCACACATTTCAAGAACTTTTATCACTATCCACTTAAAATCTAATTTTAATCTACACCAAACACCCTCTAAAACCTAAATTCAAGATATGGTTATACATGGTCTCGTTTGCTTTTGAAAAGTCAAAAATTGCCTCTGAAATTTAAGAAATTGCTTTCTTTGAATATGTTTGGATAATTTTTTAATGTATATTGTTATTTTTTGATTATAAATTTTTCTAAGAGGCTAAATTACTTCAAAAAAAAAAAAAAAAAAAAATAATTAAACAAAAAAAAAAATGAAATAAAAAAAAAAAAAAATTCTTCTACGAGAAGCTAAATTAAAAGTAGAAGTTCAAATGTGCCCCATGCGTGAATCTTGAAAAGCCCTTTATTTCATTTGCAAATAAAATATGGAAAAAATGAAAAAAGAATAATTTTCTTTTGGACCTTTTAATCAAAAGTGCTCTTAATGTGTCAAAATTCCACCAATAATTTCTCACTTTTAGAAAGTGAGTGGCACCGGTGAAAGCACACTTCAATTTATATTTCTTACTTTTTTTCTCATCTCAATTCTTTACTTACTATTAATTATTATTCTCTTCGTTTCAAAGAAATAAGGAAAATAAATATTTTCCAATAAAAAAAAAAAAANATATTTTCCAATAAAAAAAAAAAAAGTAAGAAAAGTTGACGAATATGTATCATTTCATGCAGGGCAATCATATCGCGTGGTCCGGGGAGGATTTTACATCCAGATCCCTCTCATTGGTTTGATCACGTGAATGGGCAGCTTTTGTCGAGAAATTGTGGCAGCAGCAGGCTAAGCCACCTCAGAACCACCCAAGCACCGCCGTCCCGCGACCGGAATCTACCTCCATCCCAATTCATTATTTCTGAGGACCCTTGGGACAGTACAATTCAAAACGTACTGTTTACATTATAAATTTGACTGTAGTTTGCATCTTATTCCTCATTCCATCGCCGTAATACTACAATATCAATTTTTTTTTTGTTTTTCCATGCCCATTTTGATAATAAGGGGTGAAATGAACAAAGCCGAGGTCTATGCCGTCGTAATTATGAAGTAGCACATCAAAAGTTGGCTTTGATCTAATGCCCACAGTGGGCACGTGTTATAATGCTCATTGTGGATGTGGCAACATCCGATACGCATGACAATACCAGATGTCGTCATGCACATGATGTGCATTATAACCCATATCCATCGTGGACATTAGATCATTCCCATCTCAAAAGTAATATTTTATGCAAGAAAATCAAGGAGGACAAAATAATGTGACGTATTACATAAGTAAAATACGAAAAATATAGAACAACCCTATTGCAGGCTGTGTATGCTCAGGTAAAGATAAAGGTAAAATGTTTTGACATCCCAACACAGAATCCTATGATAAATATTTTCATAACATTTCACCCTTTTAACTTGTAATTTTGTTACCAAACTCTTATACAAGACATCGGAGAAATGTCGTGTATCAGGCTCAGAGGGCTCCATCTGCTCGACTCCTTATCGATTGGTGTGTATTATAAGTTGTAATTATCAAGTCCTAGATCTCTGAGAGCATCAGTGGCAGCATTTTTGCAGCTCTTGTGACTTCCCTTAGCCTTTCTGAGGAGTGCCTCAATGCCATTCCCGAGCAAAAGAGTTCTACGACATTAGTGATTTAATACATGTTATGATCTCAGAAATGGACTCAATATAATAGTTGAAAAGAGAAGTTTATGGAAAGCCAATTTAAAGGATAACCTGTTCTCTAGATTCCTGACCACAAGGTTCCTAATCATGAAACAAGAGTTCCTTTGCAGTTGGTCTGAATCTGGGAACCTCTGCATAGCTTGAATAGCAAGGTCTCCAGCTCCAGATTCAATAGCGCAGGCTGCATTTTCTGGGGACCTTAAACACAGTATGGATATAGTGGACATGACCTGTCTCAAGTCAAATGTACACATTGATTCACCAAGTAGTGTAGAAACTGCTAATCACATGCTATATTTTGGCATAGGAATGTGCATCACATAGAGAAGCAAAACCTCACCTGTTGGCACAGCTTGCTTTACAACTTCTAATTGCATACAATCATATTGCGATCAATTTTTAATTGATGTCCACAGCTTTAACCCCCACAATTTAACTCTGATTCCTACTTATTTTTTCAGCAACGATAAGCTACTCTAACTGCTGAGTCTAATTTACA
Organism: Fraxinus nigra; assembly: GCA_903798295.1. Taxonomy (NCBI): domain Eukaryota; kingdom Viridiplantae; phylum Streptophyta; class Magnoliopsida; order Lamiales; family Oleaceae; genus Fraxinus; species Fraxinus nigra. The sequence goes on along the minus strand of CAIGRH010132869.1, from coordinate 10,199 downwards.
TTCCCTACCTCATTTTACAACTGAATGTTGCCAACGAATCAGTCAGTAATATTGCTATCTGCAGTTTAAACTAAACTTTAGTAGTTAAATCAGCAAATAGTTCTGGCCGATCTGCATATGGCTATCAAATGAATCCCATGGGGAGGGCTTATCTTTTGTTGTTCTTTGGGTTAACACATGAACACACAGAATAAACAGCTATGGATGTTTCTATTTCTTCATCAGTGTCCTTCAAATTGACAAATCCCTCCATGGTGACTTAACCCAAGAAAATCAAATTAAGCATGACTCAATTTTAAGAACCGACTGGTCATTTCTTTACCTCTTGTAACACTGAAGGATCATCAGAGAATCTTGATGATAGTTTGATAAGCCTATCCATGCCTTTCTTTTCAACAATAGCACACTTGTTCACATCACTTCCTGCCAACTGATAAAGGACATCATATTAGAAATACTTCAAGATTTCCTGAGCACAAAGCTTTGCAGTATACAAAGCATCCATGGGCAAAAAGAAAGTGAGATGTAGTGCTCCTAGAACTGATCTTTTTGAAAAGGTAACTATACACCACCAAGGGAATCAGGAAAAAGGTAAGACATTAAAGGATGACTAACAAAATGTCAATAATGCAATCAAAAGTTCACGATAAAATGGTGAAAAACAAATAATTACTAAAATTTCATGAACTGGTCCTATCTAGGTGTCTTAGGATTGGATGATTTTATTAATCAATGCAATGACATCTAACATAATGTCAATAACGAAAAATGGTGTAAATCAATTCCTATTAAAGTTTTACAAACTCGTATTGTCTAGGTGTCTCAAGATCAGATTATTTTATTAAAACGAAACAATAGCAAAGAGCCAAAGAGAATAACAAACAAATGAACGCATTTATCTAAGATAGGCCTTACAAAAGAAGATAATCATATGATGCACATATAATTGGGCCTCCACCAAAAAAGAGCAAGAAGGAAAAATCTATTTTAAGCTTTGCACCTTAGACAACAATGAGCAGCAAGCTATAGCCACAGTATTGTTGCACTGCACACCACTATTGTCTATACAGTGGAGAATAGCGTCTATACCCCCATGAATAGCGACTGATCTGCAAATCTCATCCTGCAAACAGAGAACTCAGAATTAAAGCTGGAAGATTCTAAACCCCACATACATGATATCCTTATATTGCCTATTTTAAAAGAGATCAGTTTCTTATTACAAAAATCAAAGCAATGTAGAGTTTCAGCCTTAATTTTTAAGATACTCCCTTTTTAACTTTCAGAAACAATATATCAACACAGAAGTCCCAGATTATTTCACTCTGATTTGAGTAATAAATAGTTAAGTTACATTATTAAAGTCAATATTGTATAGAAAAAGGCCTGATTCAGAGCCAATAATATGATCCCACCTTTGCTTGGATTATTCATCCCAACACCCTCCCCACTCCTTCCAAACTACTCTTATTCCAGCCCAGTAAGCTGGATTAGGCAAATTATCTACACCACGAGTTACACTGACACGTGTCTTAAGTTCAGGTATTCAAGTGATTTGTGATTTCAAACTTTCTATAATTTAATAGAGCTAGAAGGCCAGAACATATCCACAAACAAGTAAAAGTAATTTTTCCTTGAAAAGACACTTGAGTCCTTTTGACGGTATGAAAATATGAATTTTTTAACGTTTGAATGGTTGCATGTAGATAGACTTACGTTGACAGCAACAGTCTTCAAAGCAATGCTGGCTGATACCAGACTGGGTGAATTGATCCCTTCTTGGAGTGAATCCACGAGAACTTCCGCGATTCCTAATTTTGCAAATTTTCGAGCATAACCAAAAACCTGGAAGGATAAATTAATTTTATACCAAAAATATCTTGTAGTGTTGAGCTGTTTATCGAAATAATATTCTAAAAATTCAATTAGTAGAAATGGAAATATGCTTCCATTAATATCATCCAAATACGCATCTTCTATAGAAGCATCACAAATTTCCTCTTCCCCCTTCCACTTTCCAGGATAATTAGTAGTGATCGAAACAGAATCGAAGACTTAAAACATTTCCACGACACATTAGGAATGTCAAATTGGTGCCACCAAAGTCCATAAAGAACATGCATTATTTTGACTTGCCTGAGAGGCCACTACACGATTGTCATCGGATGTTAAGAGGATACATATTGCATTGTATGCGCTTGGAATGCTACCCCCATTGTGTTCTTTCAAAGTTTGGACTATTAGCTCATCGATTTTCAATTCCAAGAATGATTCTTTGATAACCTCGTTACCAGTTGAAGCCGCAGCTACAACTGAAAAACCACTATCTAAGATGCTTGCATCTTGTCTTCCATCACATAAGATATCTACCACAATCTTTGGGCCACCACTCTCCCTAAATATTTCAGTACTTTGAAGATCTGCACATGAAAACAATCATAACTAACTGCCGATCACTAAACATACATTCGGCATCATACTAAACCAAAAACATGGGAAGGTTGGTAGGCACGTATCAATTATAAGTATTACAATATAGCACAGTATACGTGGAGAAACAAAAAATCAAGAATTGTAACTTATTGTCTTTAAAATCTACATCCACCAAATTCCATTTTTCGAAGTATATCCCTTAGAAGTTATCTACAGAGCAATAACTGCTTAAAACTGTATTTAACTGAAAGATCATTACAGTTTTTGCAAGTTCAGAATTAGATTCGTTTCATGCTAGTTATTGACTTATTTCCCTTCCAATTATCAACTGTAATAAACTCAAGCATATGTAGAACTCCACACACATACACGCGAATGATTTCAACCCGAATTGATGAAATATATAAATAGTGCCCATTTTCTTCAGCACATATTGTTAAGGATAAGGCAGAAGAAAAGGCTGAAAACTCTCAACTGAATAGTTAGCACTTAGCAGCAGCCAAGCCCCATCAAGTCCTGGATTAGGCTGTTGTTTGTGATTTGTATCATTTTCATCAATATATGTAAATGTATACAACACATTCAAATGAAGATGATGAGAAAATTAATATTCATATCTCAATTTCCAATCTGCTTACATAAATAGTGAGCAATATACCATGAAGTAAAGAAGCAATGGTCTTCAAACCGGTGATTAAACCCCGATCAAACCCAGTCCGAATCTTCGTACAAACTGAAATCACTAATTCTATCCCACCATTTTTTGTAGCAATCGCCGCATTCCCAGATCCTTTATCCTTACACATATCATTCAATTCTACCAACAACTCCACAATTTCATTCCCTGCATTCTCGTCTTTAGCCTGATTTCGATCTGACCAATTCTCATTCAGCTGCTTCAATTTGTCCAAACATTCCATCACCGGATTTCTCTCTCCCGGAGTGCACGTGATAATTCCTAAAAAAGGGGGAAAGGAGGCGTAAGTGTAATTAGTGTGGAAATTGTAGGATAGCATTGAAAATTCGAAATACACAAATGGAAAAATACTAACCGGAGAGATCGACTCCTTGAAGGGTGAGAGTTTGGATAGCGTCTTGTAGGGCTTCGGTGGAGTCCATTCCCAGATCCTCCATGTTTTCCTTCACCATTTCGTCAAAGGCTTGTTGTGAAATTGTACGGCCGGATCTCGGTGGGCCCATTTGTCTCTCTTGCCGCCGGCGATCTGTACTGCAAAGTTCCGATAAATGTTCGAAAGAAAAAGGAGAACAGTTCAGAGTGCGGGAGATACTTAGGATTATAAATTGGGAAAAATTCAAAAGTAAAGGGTTAACTTTTACCCGATTCAATTTTCCGGTGAAAGTTTCAAAATGCGGAATTCTAAGTATTTATTTATTAATTAAAAATATTTTTACTAATTAATTATTACATAAATTTATTAAATATTTAATTCTAATATAATATCATTGACTCATTCCACCTCCACCACCCTTATCGTTCGGAGAACTAATTCGGCGATCGTTCCAATCACCGCTCTTTTTCGACGATCGTTCAGGCGACTGCTCCGATTTCGACAATTATTTCGGTGACCGTTCCGCCACAACTTTATTTTGACGACTGCTCTAATTTCGACAATTTATACAATATGGTCACATATTCACAATTTAGATAGTCACATTTAATTTTTATACGTCACAGATTATTTTATGGTCACAAGTCAAAAATTTTGTAGGTCACAATTAATTCGTTGGTCACAGATCAAAATTTATAGGTCACACAATCACAAATTTCCAAATTAGTTGGTCACAAATTTTTTCACGGTCACAGATTATATAATTTTTAAGTCACATGTTATATTTTTAGTCACAGATTACCGAATTTTATGGTCACAGATTATATTTTTAGTCACAAAACCAAAATTACCAAATCTGCCACATCCTCCACTTGCACCACCGTCTACCACCACCACCATTGTCAACTCACCACGCAGCACATATGGTCAAATACCACTGCACACCGATAGTGCCACCACCATCGCAAGCAGATCATTTCAAACAAAAATAAGTGTCCCTAAAAATTATGTGATGGTTCTCCTATTTCCTTTATCATTTTCCATGCGTTTTTACATTTTTTGTGGCTAGACGTCCCAGTCCAGTTAAAATCTGGAAAACAAAAAAATATAAAGCCTATTATATTTGAAATAATAGAATCTGAGCAAACTTAATTGAGTATTTTTTTTATTTTTCATAAAAGAAGAAAAGTCGAAGTAGATTTATAACTCAAAATTTGGATTCAAATACAAGCATTGCAAAGAAGTCCCTCTTAGAAGCAATCAAAAAAGGTAAAAAATTCAACTATAAAGAAAATCAAATGATCTTTTCGTTTTCAGCATCCACCACCCTGTGGGATACAACAACAGGAAACATCCCCATCGTCAATCCAACAACACCAAGAACATCTCCTATTGTAACTCCGATGACCCCACAGCCGTCAACCACCACTTCACCAACCATAACGCCGCCAACCACGATTGGACCAACCATAACGTCGCCAAACACCTCATGACCTACCACGATTGGACCAACCACAACTACTTCGGTGGGGCGATGTTGTTGTCAGCTCTCACATCACCAGTTGCGAAGGCGGGCACAATAGCAACGACGCCACTACTCGACCCTCCGATGGCGAGAGCTCCTCAATAACAATGGCGATCTAACGGTAGATGAAAATGGAGAGGGTAGAGAGAGACGAGACGAGGAGAGGAGAGGTACAAGAAAAATAATTTAGGGTTTGGGATTAGGTAGTGTGAATATAATATTTAATTTTTAATTCAATACCTGAATTTTGATTAAAAAATCTTCTCACCTGATTTTTGTACATTGAAGTTGAAATACTTGGAATTATGTAATTTCCTCTTATGAATCTCAAAATTGGGCTGCTTGTCTGGTCCATATTCTGGTGGGAGCCAGTCCAGTATACCCAATAAAATTGCTTAAAGTCTTACTATACAATGAAAACAGAGGCAGCAACTCCAGCCAAGTCTGTAGCCAAGATAGTAGCTCCCATAACAGCCAAAAAGTAGTTGTATCTAGTTATACCTGTTTAGCTGTCAAGAGAATCAGTTAGATAGTTTAGTTAGTTAGAATAAATATAGTTAGCCAGTTAAAACTATTGTTAAAAGTTCATATGCAATGTTGTAGCCTGTCTATAAATGTAAGCTCTTTTCGATCGATCAAAATAATAAGAATTCATCTCTTTCTTCTCTATTTTCTTTTATCAATTCAGAAATTCAACATGGTATTAGAGACATTTTCTTCAGCTGAGATTCTGTTAGTTCCTTCTCCAGCTAAGATTATGTCCAAGTAAAAACAAACCATGGAAAATTCCCTTTTTAATCATGCTGATGATCCGACAAGTCACTACTTTCTGTATCCAAGTGATAATCGTGGGCTTTAATTGTGTTTGAGGTCTTCAATGGAGACAATTACACTTCTTGGAACCGTTCAATCTCTATGGCACTAAGTGTCAAGAATAAATCAATTTTCATTGACGATTCTCTACCAGCTCCAAGTCGACCAAGTGGTGTTATATATAATTGTTGGGTACGTGCTAACAATCTGGTATTATCTTGGTTGTTGAATTCAATCAACAAAGAAATTCGTCAAAATTAGTTGTATATTTCATCTGTGTGTGAAGTATGGAATGAACTCAAGACTAGATACATTCGTAGTGATGGACCTAGAGCGTATCACTTGGAGAAATCCCTCAGCTCCATTTTTCAAGGCTCACAGACATTAACCACATACTACAATTGATTCAAGGCCACATGGGATGAGTACATTAGTTGCAGACCACTCCCAAAATGTAGTTGTGGAATGCTTTCCAACTGCACCTGTGATATACTACGCAACATATATGATATATGATACAAAGCAATCAGATGCTGTTATGGAGTTTCTTATTAGGCTAAATGAATCATATTCAGCATTAAGAAGCCAGTTGGGACTAACTTCCCCATTTCCATCATTAGCTCGAGTATATGCTCTTTTACTTCGAGAAGAAAGCCAGCGAGATCTACATGCTCACTCACTGCCGAATCAGTTGTAATGGATGCAAGACAACCTCCAAGAGCATTTAGTAAACCCCTACCTTGGAAGGATAAAAAGAAGGCTAAATGTACTCATTGTGGTTATCTTAATCACACTAAAGATAGGTGTTTTCAACTTATAGGCTATCCCCCGAGCTGGAAAGGTCCTAAAGGATCAAAAATGTTAGTCGATACTGTTGCTGCCCATACTGTAGCAATAAATCAACATGCAGATGATGGGGGACCAAGTTATCCATTCAATTAAGAACTTTACTAGCAATTCATAGCCTTTACCAAATCTCAGCAAACACCATCTCCAGAAACACATAACCCCATAGCAGCCACTATCACTACTGGTATTTCATTCTGTAATAGCTCTTTCAAACCAAGGAATATTTCCTGGATAATTGATATATGTGCAACGGATAACATGATATGTTCACCAAACCTTTTTACTTCCATTGATTTAACCACAGGTAGCAATGGTCACTTACCAACCAAATGGTTCCTTCGTACCAGTCAGTCACATTGGCATAGTCCAAATTTCTGACAGCTTAACTCTTGACAATGTTCTATGTGTACCTTTTTTTCATTCAATCTTATTTCAGTTTCCAAGTTAAAAAAAAAAGGTCTTCTAACTTGTGTGTTTTATTTTATGCCTCTCATTGTTTTATATAGGATATGTCCAACTTGAGGATGACTAATTTTGCCAAGGAAATGAGAGTCTTATATCACCTACTAATTAGTCATGATCAACATATGCCTCAATCTGTCTCCAATCCAGCAGCTCATTCTTCTCAACATTTCAACTATGACCTATAGCATCACAGGCTTGGGCATATATCCAATGCAAGAATGTCCAAGATCCCACAAATTACTTCTCAAATACCTTGTAACAATTCTCATATATGCGAAGTTTGTCCTCTAGCAAGGCAAAAGAAATTATCATTTCCTATTAGTGAATTAATATCAAACAAAATTTTTTATTTAATCTATTGTAACATTTGGGGTCCATTTAGTGTGCATTCTTTCAATAGTTACAAATTTTTTCTTACTTTGGTTGACTATTACTTCAGATACACATGGGTTTTCATGATGCAATCCAAATCTTAAACTCATGACCATATCAAAAACTTCTACCAAATGGTCATCACTCACTTCAATCTAAAATAAAACCCATTAGATCAGACAATGGTGTTGAGTTCCTTGTGATAGATTTTTATCAATCTCATGGGATCATTCATCAGAGAAGTATAGAATCACCCCAAAAAAATGGAATAGTAGAAAGAAAACACATTTCCATACAAACAACCCTCATTAAACTCACCGTCAAATTCGCATGTATTTTCTATACATGAGCCCATTTTTATCATACACCAACAACTCAACCACTTGCTCTACTTATTCCAAAAACAGATAATCTAATTAGGCCAGAAACAGTTCCAACTTCAGTTAGCAGATTCAGCTCCCCTTCAAGCTCTCCCGAGTCTTCAGAAGCTGGCTTATTCATTTCTCATCCTTCAAGCACTCTTGCAAACTCTTTCGAGTTACCAAATAGTCTACAAATCTCTCCTTTTCAGCCACTTCTCAGAAGATCGAACGGAATTAGACTTTTGCCAGTTCATTTGAATGACTATCAGTGTGAATTGCCCTCATCTTCCACAACAATTTAGCCTTTTGCAATGCTGGTCAGACCATGTGCATCAGATAAACCATATTCTTTATCTAATTTTATTTCCATTAATCGTTTAGCTCCCAAACACAGTTTTTACTACAACACTCTCTAATACTTTTGAACCAAAATTCTATGGCCAAGCTGTTAAATCTTCCCAATGGCAAAAGGCTATGAATAGTGAAATTAAGTCTTTTGAAAAAAATAATACTTAGACCCTCATGCATCTGCCACATGACAAACATACTATTGGATGTAAATGGGTTTACAAAGTCAAGTATAAGGCTGATGGCACAATGGAAAGGTATAAAACATGACTGGTTGCTAAAGCATATACCCAACACGAAGGCCTTGATTTTTTTGACATTTTTTCTTCCATTGAAAAATTGACTTCTGATCGTGTGCTATTAGCTATTGCAGTAGTAAACAATTGGTTATTACACCAATTAGATGTCGACAATGCCTTTTTGCATGGTGGTTTACACGAGGGAGTCTACATGGAGTTACCACGGGGTTATCCTATTCATGACACATCCTTGGTCTGTAAACTATAGAAGAGCCTGTATGGACTTAAACAAGTATCTAGACAATGGTTTGCAAAGCTCACTACCAGCCTCATTTCATATGGATTTTAGCAAGCTAAGTCAGATTTTTCCCTATTCCTTCGCACTACTAGTGATTCATTCATGGTACTCTTGGTTTATGTTGATGATATCTTACTTGCAAGTAATAATCTGAATGAAATTCAGGCTCTTAAGAAATTTTTGGATAATGAGTTCACAATTAAGGACTTAGGTGATTTAAAAGTATATTCTTGGATTAGAAATTGCTAGATCACGGAAGAGAATTAGCATTTGTCAAAGAAAATATGCTCTAAATATATTGGAAGACCTTGGCTTCTCTGGCTGCAAACCTATAGCATCCCCAATGGATTCCACCCTCAAGCTAAGTTTTGAAGGCTGCAACTTCCTACTTGATCCCTCAGTGTATTGAAGACTCGTTGGTAAATCTTTAATTTTATGGATATCCAAGAAACAACCTACAGTCGGCAGGTCTTCTACCGAAGCTGAGTATAGGGCACTTACTTCCATAACCTATGAGGTCCAATGGCTGGTTTATCTTCTACGAGACTTATAGGTGTCAATCATGATCAACATGCACTCATGTATACTGACAGCAAGTTAGTACTTTCAATTGCTAATAATAATGTTTACGATCATCCATTGTTCGAGAGAAACTACAAGCTAGTTTGGTTAAGATCATCCATGTTCCTACCCAACATCAGCTAGCAGATGTTTTGACAAAACCCCTTGGTTCTGCATCGTCCAAAATGAATACTTCCAATATGGGCATTCTCGACATACATGTCCCTCTCGAGGGGGGTCTTACGATACAAAGAAAACAGAGGCAGTAGCTCCAGCCAAGTTAGCAGATTCAGCTCCAACTTCAACAGCTCCAGCCAAGTATGTAGCCAAAACATCAACTCCCATAACAGCCAAGAAGTAGTTATATACATTTATACATGTTTACCTATCAAGAGAATCGGTTAGATAATTTAGTTAGTTATAATAAATACAGTTAGTCAGTAAAAACTATTGTTAAAAGTTCATATGCAATGCCGTAGCCTGTCTATAAATGTAAGCTCTTTTTGATCTATCGAAATAATAAGAATTCATCTCTTTCTTCTCTATTTTTTTTTTATCAATTCAGAAATTCAACATAAAGGGAGGATGAGGTGGGAGCCGAGCTATTCTCGCCGGTCAACTAGCCGAGTCGGGTCTAGGCTCCGCTCGGCCTATGGCTCCCTGTCCGTGATAAGCTGAGTCATGCACCCACGAGCTTTTGGAAACGAGATAGCCCAGTTAAAGTTGCACAATTTGTCGTAATATTTTCTGGTTCACCTTCCTCAATATGCCCCTCCATAAATCCTTACACCGAGCCCTCCGCTATTAACAACAACAAAATATATGATGGAGGAAAGCAAAGAATCATTGAAGATCAAGATAAAT
>CAIGRH010132837.1:0-11965 GCA_903798295.1 Fraxinus nigra | reverse complement strand
TCAATAAAAGTGAATTTTTTTTACCATTGTGTCTAGAATTTTTTCCAATTGCAAAAAAAAAAAAAAAAAAAAAAAAAATTTGAAAAGTTGGAAAATATTTTCTCACCAAAACATCAAGAATTTATTTTCCTCAAAAATGTGGAAAATTTAGAAGTTGGAAAATATTTTCCCGGGAAAATTTTGCCAATCAAACACTACAAAAGTTGAAAAAGGGAAAAAAATTTCATACTTCCCTATAAAACTTTACCAATCAAATGGGGCCTAAATGTAGAAAAAGAATTTTACATGCATCTTATTACAATATATTTATCAATTATAACCTAATGTTATGAGAGAGAGAGAGAGAGAGAGAGAGAGAGATCATCTTGAATTTTTTTCATCTTATTTCATCTCTCTCCACAACAATTTTAGAGCTAATAAAAAATATGTATTATGTATCTATTAAAAAAAAAAGGTGCGCGCACGAAAACAACAGTTTTTTTGTTTTTGTTTTTTAACATTTTTAGTCAAAACGAACCAAAACCAAGTTTCCATACAATCAATTCTCATTCAAATTCGAATTCTCAACAATTCCTTGAAAATTCATCATTAATTTGCAATTCACAATTCACAATATTAAATCTGTAAATCACAAATCAATTTGTAAAAATATACTAAAAGCTAAAAAAAAATAGAAGAGAGGGCTCACAAGGCACGGGCGCTAGCGGAATCCTGAATGTGGTTCACGTTGGCTGGAGCTGAAGAAAGCCGAACGAAATTTAGGGAAAAAAAAGAGAGAAATGGGAGGGAGAGAAATGGCGAACGAAGAACCTTGTCCCTGGCAGCGAACTCCGACAAGCAAATTGCACAATCAGATAAATTTTCGAACCTTTATATTTGAGAGTTTTCTTTTGCTGAGAGTAAAACACAAGGCTTCTTCGTTTTTTGAGTGGAAATGAAACGAAAAACACACAAAAACCAAACGACATCGTCTTGGATAATGATACAATTTGTTGACACCTGTAAAATGAACAGTGCCCTTCAAAGTGGTTCTTTTATGTTGTTAGGAAATGATAATGAACTTCTTTGGATCAATGACAATGAACTCTCGACGGATGGACGACGATTCCAGGGTACTAAAGGATCTAACAGAAAATTTGATTTATTTTTTTTTTTATTTCATCTTCCCATGAGGTATCACGGGGAAAATTTCACGTAGAGTTCTATTAATAGTTATGCTTCTCGTACAGAAGCAAAATGACCAGAAAATGGACAGGGCACTCATAGCAAGTGGTGATTTATTTATTTTTTTTCAATATTTCACTCACACATGGCCAACCTCATGTGAGTGTTCTAGCTAGCTTATGTGGAGACAGAATTAATCTTAGGGTCGTGCTATGGGTAGAGGTGTCCATAGTGGACACCATGCACCTCCCTATTACGAGGGGAGGGGAGGGGGGGGGGAGGGCTTGTTGTCGTCAGACGTTCCCCCAAATAGGGGGCATCGGGTGTCCATTATGGACACCCCTATGGGTATGTACCTATAACATTTTTCTCATTCTTAATGGATTGTTGAATGCACTAGATTACTAGTGCAAATATCCATTTTAACGTGCTACATGTACTGATGGTAAAAAAAATTCGTCCTGACGGGTTGGCGGGGCGGGGAGAGGGTTGTCGCCCCGCCCCGAATCCGTCCCGTAAAGAATAAAAAATAATAATTAAAGACAAATTTAAAAAATATTAGTTAATTAGAATTTTTTAAAAAATAAAAAATAAATAGGGCAGAAAATGGGACAAGCCCCCGCCTCTCACCTCTCACCACCTCGTTTAAGGCGAGACGAGTGTGCCCCGTCCCGAACCCACCCTTGTCATCTCTAGCTAAATAAGAGAAACTAAAGGAGTTGGGAAATTTGAAAATGACCCAACATCGTCAACGTTGGACTTTGACATCTTATAATTAATCCCCAAAGGACAAAACCCTTTCACAAAGCCCTAGATTCTCCTGATTTGAACGCTTTGCTTGCCGACGACACAAAAGAACAGGAAAATGGCTTGGCGTGGTTCGCTTTCCAGATCTCTTATGTCCACCGCGAGGGCTTCTGCCTTCCGCTCTTCTCCGCCACTCGCCGCAGGCCGCATCCGTCCTCCCCCGTTATCTGCCCCTCGCCGTTTCTCATTCTCCAATCCTAGGTCCCGAATCCCAATTTTGATTTCTTTTTTTTTTTTCTAACTTAGGATTGATGTGGTTTGTTTATTTTCTCTGTTGAAATGAGGATTTAAAATCTTAGAAAATGGAACTGATTTTGTTCTGGTTTTCTGACCCTCTTTCAGGTCTTTTGGGTTTCAACGATTGGGTTCTGAAACGAAATGTTACAATTTCTTACAAATTATTCGATTTTCACTTATGGGCTTCTTTCTTTTATTCATTTTCTCTGCAATTTTTAAATAGTATTTTGAAGCCCAAATAATATTCCATTTTTCTTTGCCTCTATTCCATCATCGAATCAATATTATTATGAGACATGTATCTTTTTTCTTTTGGCTTTCTGGGTTTGTCTAAATAGTTTCATATTGTGCGGTTCTTACAAACAGATGTTTTTATTTGTCAATGTAGGACCTTGAGGGAGTTGGGGTGCGTGCAGTCACTGCTACCTCTGCATAATATGGCTGGAGTTAGGCTGACATCTTACTTGGCAACCAATGTTCGAGCCTGCTGTGAGCTGCCCCACGGTACCTTCTGCCGTTCTTGTCAGGATCGCTAGTAGTTTCTTTGTGAGTCTTAAACTGTTGTTACTAGGAATGTCCAGCCAACTAATGCCAATGACGGAAAAAAAAAACCTTAAAATTTCATATTGTGTTCTTTCTGACGGACATTGATTTTATCACCGTCATTATCTGTGAAATATGTTGATGAGTTGAGTCTGGCTATTTCTGATAAATTGTTAATGAGGGTGAAATAGTTGAATTATTTATGAGCTTGTGAAAATTTGTTGATAAGAAAGAGTTGGGGTTATTGGGATTGATAGGGAGGACAGGGGAAGATGGGTGATGTCAGCAGCGCTTCCCGACACTCAAATGCAGGACCTGATGCCACATTGTAGGTTTTTTTTTGTCCTTTTTTCTGCATACTGATCTAGTATAATCTTTCTTCGAGTTCAGGATAAGATTCATTAGCGCAAGAGCTGTTTCAGTACTGAATATGTAATTTATAATTATTAGAATATTGGACTATCTTATTTCATGGCATGGTGAACGTTTATATTTTTTATGGTGTATATTTATATGAAAAGCAAAACTATTCTCACTCGTGTAAAGTGAATGATTTGTGATTGAGCCATATGTCTTTCTATATGTTTTTGCTTGTCCATCTCAGTATATAGTATAGTAACAATTCCATGAAATTTTAAACAAATATGAGAAAAATTAAAAACATAAGTATTATTTCCTTGTCGTCTCCTCCAGCTTGAGATATGGAGAAATCATGAGCCATATATTGAAAGGTTTTAGTTTATTAATGTTTCTAAAAGATGGAAAAGGCAGAGTCTAGGCGTGAGAAAAGCCTCTGCTTATGGAAAAGGCATGAAGAAGGAAGCTAACCCTATTTTGACCGCCTATAATGCGAGCTTAGGTGCCAAAAGACGTGAATAATGCTAGCCTAAGCAACTTTTTAGTTTTTAAAGTTAAATAAACTAATTAAAGAAAAGGAATTATTATTAATTATCTTAGGATAATTAAAATAATATTAAAAACAGGGAACCACCTAGGCTACTTGAGGCTTGACAACCTTGGGTTTTACAATTCAAGGCTAATGCAGAAGTTGTACACTTTGTTTGTTTGACATGAAATTTGTTATGTGCCTTTTGTACCTTTGTTTCCTATGTTTTCATAATCTTAAGTTTTACATTTCTAATGCATGAACATGCTTTTTCCAAAAATATTGCTACGAGTTTAAATTTTATCAGCTTTCTTGCCTCTCAAGTGCACCCCAACAATTCTCTTTATTTTGCGTTTTTCAAAAATCATTTAGCCCATGTTTGGTAGGGATTAAAATTAGATTTTTAGTAAATTTTAATAAAAGTTGATGAAACATGTGGTTGAGAAGTTGTGAGTCCACGAAATGTATAGTTAAAATTAATTTTTGACTTTGACTTAGATTAATATATGAATTTTAAGGGCTTATGATTTTACCCTCATCGTTTAATGAACTTATTCTTTTTAGATGTCAATATGGCCAATCAATTCATATATGGTTTGAATAATTTGAGAAGTAGAGTATTGGATTATGTAACTTATTAAATGCAATTATTAAGAGTAAGAATTTAGAGCTTAGTTTTGTGCAATGGTTCTTTAGAATAAAGAGCGTCCTGAATTTAGAGATCTCTTGGTAATGCTCTTAAATTTGTGAGGTATATTATTTGGTAGTATTTACAACAGTAAAAAGATATTGATCCCTGATTTTACATGACTCTGTTTTCTTGTGAATAAATTTGTAAATTTCTGTGAAGTTCATCATTGTCTTTTATTAACATGTATTTAATTAAAAATGTATGTACACTAGAGGCTACTTGAAATCATTTTGCTTATTTAGATTTTTGAAACTGGTGATTGAATTATTGGATTTTGCTTTTGTTTAGTGAGTGTGTGCATAACTTGACTTTGCCACTGTGTACAATGTTTCAAGTGGCTTATTTTTCAGCTTGAGATTGATGAAGGCAATAGCTGACGAATACAAGGGGTTTTGCACAATTTTTCCTCTCTGGTTTAGGATGAGGATTAGAATAATTTACGATTTCTACGATTAAAACAGCTCTATACCAAAAACTCAAATAATTTGGGAGGGAAAGAAAAGCCTTATTGAATTCTGCTTTAGATACTCATCTTTAAGCTGCTAACCGCTGTGAATTGACTGATTAAATAGTTTGCACCAAAACACAATGCTCTTGTATCTTATCTGATACAAATTTTATAAATATCTTATTCTATATATCATATATTCGACTGATAAAGAAGTACTCAACTTTCCATCCAAAATTGAGATTTTGATTTTTTTTTTTTTTTGTACATGGTTAAAGGATTAGTCACGTATGTGTGTGTCTAAAGAGTGTTGTGTTCACATAGATATTTAACCTTCTTAAGGGTGTCCTTGTTTCTTAAGTTTCAAGGACCCTATTTTACTATCTTTTTTTATCAACACCGTACAAGGTCTTTGTCAACATTTGGTTCTTCTGGGGATTTCAGTTGCTTTGAGTGTGCATGTGAAACTTGTATGTACTATTTCAACTAATTGTCAAAATGCCAACCATATTTAAATTACTTATTTCACCTTTTAATTATGCAGTTTACACTATTCCATATTTGTCATCCATGCCATATGATGGTATTCTTTTGCTAATACAAATCATGCAAACTTATGTTGTGGCAGGTACTTGAAAACATAGATGGACCAGTACACCAGGTGCTCGAATATCTGAGGTCTCTGCATGTAGGTCTATTCGATGGGATCATCCTGTTTGGGCAGGAAAAAATAAGATTTGTCGTGCATAGTTATGTTTTCGTAACAATAATTGAAATCGTTTTTATATTTGAGGAATTTGTGGGTAGCTTCATTTTTACCTTTCGTATTTTATGTCTACGTGGAGTTTGATTTGTGTTGATCTTATTAGTTGTTGGAGCTCACGGATTTCTGCAGCATGCAAATGTTGTTTGCTGCCAGACACTTGGACATCTTTTTCATTAGACTTGTACAACTGAGGATCCAATTAAATTTCGGTTATTCAGCACTGCCCGAAGCCCCTTAAACGTTTGTTGTCTGTAAGAGCTGTCATTGGGGTATAAAACTTCTGAACCTCTCATTGCCAAGCCCAAAAAAAGGCATTTGCTCAGAAAATTAACACGTAGGTCGTCTCAGGACAATTCTTAGCTTGTGTTTGATACCCATATTGGGAAGAAAATGAATTTTGGAATAGTAATTGATGGAAGAATATGCGGTTGAAAAATAATGAAAAAGTTTTAGATGTTTGTAATATAATTTTATTTGGAGAATGTGTGGTTGAAATGAAGAAAGAAAAAAAAACGAGAATGAGAATATGTATCAAACAGGGCCTAAGCCGAAGATGAATATGCTTATTCGTCTTGCAGAGAAAGATTTAACCTAGTGATCCAGTGGAGGACTTTAAAGCTTTAATCACCAAGAAATTTTCTTATGTGCTAGCTGTGGATAATAATACAAGGGTCTAATGAAAGGTACCTGATGATGGATACACTGTTGTATTTGATGGCAAACAAGAATCTTGTTCTCGTTGGTCCATGGTCCCTTCCCTGCTTTAAGTCTAAACTCAGTTCGGGGAAAGTTCGCTAGTTCAAAAGGTGTACAGGTGGTGAGAACCATTCGATGTTGGGTATAACTACGATTCTATTATCAGCTTATCTGAAGGCAAATTTGTAGTCCTTTCAAATTTAACTACCCCACCCAACTTTATAATCACACACAACAATTATTTCATATGGGATATGAAATTGACTCAGGCAGAGGCAATCAGCAATATATTTAAAGTTTTGGGGTTGCCTTCAACAGGCATGGTATCCTATGCTTATAATAGACATCAACTATACAAGAATCCAATACAAAATGTCTACATATTAAGGCGCATAAATCAACCACCATACTAATTCGAGAATAATAACATGCCCTCTGGCGTGTTTGTTGAAGACAATGGTGATGTGTTTGATGGACAGTATTAAACGGTGCAAGTTAAAAAATAAAAACTTTAGTCCAAAAACGCTCGTTTAGACAAGTAAGAAGCTCTACTCCAGCTCTAAAAAAATATACATCACAAGAAGATCAATTTTTATAGCGCATTTTTAATGCGGGAGCATGCTTGAAATGGTAGTGGACTTATTGTGTTACATTAAAACAATCCAAAAGCACATTCGTAAGATGTCCATCAAAGTGAGATCCAAACGGAGTGGGTTTGAAGTGGATTTTCAGGTTTGATTTGAAGTGATATATGTTTGCATCTCACTCATCAACTATAGCTTTTGAACAAAGTGGTTGCATTTCACTACACTATTTTGACTCAAGAGTTGTTTAAATACAATGATTATGTCACATATACTACTAAATGTTATGTTGGAGATCAACAACCATAATGAATTCTAGAAAGTAAGGATCAACGACGGATTTCTTTATTTTTTTCTAAATTCTATCCATGCATCTAGTTACGCCTACCAAACAAACCGCCTTGTGTGAAATCACCTGGGAATAAAGTGGATCTCTTTTGTTGGGGCGATAAAGATAATTGTGGGCAACTTGAGTACTCTTCTTATCTTTGCTTATAATATGAGTAGACTCGGATCAAGTACAGAACCTTTAATGCACTTCCACTGTACCCAGAAAATGCCCACTACATGCCGAAAGACTAGAAAAGAAGCCCCAACATGAAGACACCCACGTAGATACTGATGTTCCCAAAAAAACTAAGGAAAACTGGTCACTATACCCCCCAAATCTTCTTCTATTTCCTACTTTTTATCACACCATTATTGCCAAGTCTGTAGACCCCACCACTTAAGAATAATATTACACAACTAATATGATATAATTCTGCCACCATTCCCAGCAACATCTATATTCTGCATCAAAACTTATCAATCACTCACATTTTTATTTTAGTGTAGATTAAGGAAAAAACTCTTTCTTGGTGGAGTCCATCCTCTTTATATTTATTCATACCTACCTCATATAGAGCAAAAATAGAGAAAAGATAAACCAAAAAAGTAGAAATGTTAGATCAAGAATAAGAGCATATATTCATCCATGAATACGTGAAGGAAATAGAACAACAAAGATAACTGACCAAAATTCTTTGTCATAAAAGAGAATATCAAACATAACCTAAAATAGCTGTGTCATGGCAGGCAATCCAAACTAGTTGTAAAAGAGAAAATGGGATTTGTCGTATGATTATTGACATTGTTTACTTTTAACTAATCCAATAAAAAGCCTTTAAAGTTGATGTTGTTTCAAAGAGATATA
The DNA here is from genome assembly GCA_903798295.1 of Fraxinus nigra. Lineage (NCBI taxonomy): Eukaryota > Viridiplantae > Streptophyta > Magnoliopsida > Lamiales > Oleaceae > Fraxinus > Fraxinus nigra. The sequence continues at coordinate 3,948 of CAIGRH010132837.1, read as the reverse complement.
AAGAGGACAATGAGAAGTGGGGAATCTAAAGCTTGACAAAGGCAAAAATGAAAGATGACATAAGGTTTTCTTTTGAAACAACTAAGCAATTACTTGGTGGGGACAGTGAACTAACATATGATAAGTTCAAGATGTCCAATATCACTTCCTCGTGTCAATCTCAATTTATTCTATCCCTTTCTTATGGAACCATTTTAAGAGTCAAGAAAGAAGGATTCAATATAGTCTCTTCATCTATTCACTGTACTTCTACCACTAAGAATCAAGAAAAGAAATCTGCAGCTAGCACAAAAAGATGGAAACTGAAAAAAATAGCGATCGTGGAGAATGGTTGAATTTGAGCCTGGGAAGGGATCCATCTCAAATGTTAAAAGACTCGGAGTCACAATCAAGACCTGCTTCTACGAAGGTTTTCTCATGTAACTTCTGCTTGAGGAAGTTCTACAGCTCACAAGCATTGGGGGGTCATCAAAATGCTCACAAAAGAGAAAGAGGTGCAGTAAGAAATTACCAGTGGCACAGGATGGCAATGATGGCCATACCTATTCATACTTCCATGATCAGATCACTTGGCGTTCGACCTCACTCACTTGTGCACAAGCCAGGCATGGCTCAACCGCTTGGAGGAAGATTAAGTGAGGCTAGTACTGAATTTGGAATACAACATCTGCCCAACCACCTGGAGGAAGCAGTAGATTTGCTGTGGCCTGGAAGTTTTCATTTGGATTCAAACCAACCAGAGCAGAAGTCCCCGAGTCCAAACAAGCTTGACCTGAATCTCAAACTGTAATTATCCTATTCGTATTATCCCGAATGGAATTATTCATTATAAGTCACTATTTAAAGAGTATGAGCATAACTAGGTACAGCAATCCCAAGAGATGTGCGCTATCATAAAGCAGGACTAGTTCCGGAATTTCCTCCTCGTCTGAAAGAGATTTACTGTTCTTGGTTTATGATGTAGTGCCCAAGGCCTAAATTTACTTGCTTTTTATATGATTCTAAGCACGTGAATAATACCTGAATACTTTTTTCGATCATGTTTATGCTTATTATAGAAATGAAAAAGGAAAAGGCGTTTACGAAAAAATGGTTAACCTGAATACATCTTTCAGTTCTATTCTTTGCGTCTCCATTCTACTCATACACGGGAGCTAGACTGAACTATTTCAAGTAATAAGGCAGGTTACTAAATAATTCATGATACTAACTACATTCATCTGTTTAGGAATATCTTCAATTGTAAAGAGTCTGTTTGAGTCCTATTTTTAGATAAAAATGCATTTTGAAGTAATATATTGTTGGAAAATAATATTTTGAATTTACGTTTAATATTCTTTTATATTGAAGAATGTGCAATTAAAATTAAAAGAGAAAAATGTATTGTAATCTAATCGTCAACTTCAAAAAAATGAGCAATTACATCTTCAACCTTTCAATTTTATGACAGTTGAGTCCCTAATGATTTTACTTATTTTTGATTGACAAGTCGATTTTGTTAAATATTTTAAAAAAGCTTTGATCGGTTAAAGAAAAAAATTTAAAAAGAATAAAAACCCCAAGTGTTGCATTTAACTTCGAAGGAACATATGCATGAATCCAGAAGAACATAAGTAAAAATAACTGGTACTGAAATCATAATGCTTTATTCACCATAAAGATGTACAAGTGTTTCCACAGCATAATTACCATATCCTATATTAGAGTTTGCAGAATACTAGCCAAACTATTGATGAATAATTGTTTTTCCCTACGAAGAAACAAAAAGGGTGCTTTTGTTACCAGGCTTTACAAAAGATTCAAACAAAGTGGAACTGAATTTTCCTGCATTGCAAGAAAATCCAACAAACTTTAGCATTAATGAACCAGCACCTAAGTGAAATGAGTTCTGAGTTAATTGTGAATAATTTGCAGAGGAATTTGTCAGGGATTTATCAGGGTGACATTCTTCATAAACTTATAGATAGTCGGCTTCCTGTGCACATCATCAAATTTCTTCGTACCATGCCTCAAAATAACAAGCAGGAATTTCTGAGGGTGGACACAATGATGCAACGCATTGGAACTGTCTCAAGTACAATAGACTGTATATTAGATTGTTACAAGGGAATACAAATTCCAGTTAAAGCAGATTTTTAAGGCTGCTTCACTGTAGTGTGACATATTAATGCTAAACGAAAAATGAGAGATACCTTGTGGTCCATGTATTTCTCTCTTAAAGCACGTGCGCTTGCTCCCATTCTTAGTTGCAGACTGAGAAGTGTGAGCACACACTCTTTCAATTCAGATGGTTTTAAACCTGTATATTTTTGCAGGGCCAAGTTCTGCAAAAAGAGTTCAATTCAGAATACAATTGCAATACTGAAAATCAGTGAAACAGAAAGCTTGGCATAGATACTGCTAAGTGTCAGAACTTTGAATTCAACATATCATTTGAGAGAGGGATAATTTCACTCATGAGGATTTGTCTTACCCATGGGTGAAAGTTTGGCTTAATTATCAATCTTGAAAGAAAGATGACTGAAGCAGCAATGGTAGATGGAATGAATCGGACGCAATGATAATCCAGTAAACTTAGTTCAGCGATATAACAACACAGGAAGTCAAACTGCATTTTTGAGTACTGGATAAGACAATATAACGTGGTTAATGATGAGTAAGAATAAAATGAGAAGCAAGAAAAGTAGAAGCATAATAATGTTAAAATAGTGTCAGATTTTCAACCCACCAGAGGTTTATCTTGAGCAGCCTTGATAAAAATTCTACAAAATCAACATAAAAGCATGTTATCAGCAACAAGAAGACATATTTGTAACCCATTGCACTGTGACTATGACATGGAGAAAAATGTGTAATAAAACAACAGAACAAATATATTACAAAGAGATTTAAACCTGAGAAATGTTTTTGTTGTGGGATCACCCATTTCATAGTTTAAAAACTTCAGCACATCTCTCTCCATGCGGACAACCTGTAGTTCACCAAAAGAAAGATTTACAGCCAACGCAATATGCTTTCAACCCAGGTCAAACAGCAAAGAGGAAACACAACTCACATCTTCTTTTGAGTACAAGTTGTCTGTCATGTAGCAAAATTCTTCAACATGAGGTGGACTGATTTCTTCATATTTTCTGCAGTTTTTAGTGACTGAGAGAAAAAGAAATTGCAGAAAATATACAAAATGGTCTGTTTGATAGGAAGGATCAGATTGTATTGGACAATACTAAGGAAACAATTTAAGCTAAAATAATGTATTTTATATTGCCAAGTCTTGCACAAAAGATATAATGGGTTTGTAAGCATACGCTGCAAGAAGCATGCAAGATACACCAAGAAGCTGAAGCTTATTCCTGCTCAAGTTGTGGGAAGACAGATACTTGTCAATATAGTTTACAGTAAGATAAGGGGTCTCCGAAACAAGTTTGAATTCCTCCGCGACCTCAACCAACCAATCGACCAGAATTTCTCGCATAGCTGGTGTTATATCCGTCTGAACTGTCTCCATGTAATTAGACAAAGGTCTCCTCTTTGCCTCTACCTAATATTACAAACCTTTATCAGACAACTGTCTTCTGTTACATTATTTGCAACCTCAAATTGGACCACATGCAAATTACAGTACTTGATTACCAGCTTCACTTTTTTCAATGAGCCAAGGGGATGCACAACATGTTGACAAGAATTAAATCGAGCTAAAGTAGGAAGGCATAGAAAATGAGAAAAAAAATGGGACAACATAGTTTTACTAAAAACCTATATCAGAATAATTGAGTGCAGCCACTGCTACTGATAAAGGGGATCAAATAACCACTACTGCTAGGAAGTAATGACTGGAAAAGATTTAAACACGAAAATCCCAGACTAGCAGAAAAATTAAGATAAAATCCATAAATGGAATTATAGCCAACAAGAAACACACATGGGCAGAGATGGAGCTAGGGGGGGGGG